>JAECUM010010901.1:0-18195 GCA_016617855.1 Megalonaias nervosa | reverse complement strand
GTTGTTGTTGATGTTGTTGAGAGCACGTTGAATATGGATAAATTGCCATGGACGTTCGGATACGTTATAACGATTCACTCGTCGCAGGGATTAACTATAACTGATACTAAAATCTGGATTGTAGATGATCGGATCGAATGGTCGAATTTAGTCTATCTCGCCGTATCTCGAGTCAGGAGAATATCGCAACTGCGTAGAGTTATTGTAGATTACGTAACTGAAGAAATCACTAACAATATCGATATCAATAAAAAATTAGTTAGCTATAAAAAGTATGACAAAAAATAAACGTGATTTTGATCTTGATACTGAATTTATTATAAAACTAAAACAACTACAGAATAATAATTGTGCAAGTTGCAACTGTAATATGTTATGGCAATATTCGAATAATAATCCAAGACAATTTACCGTAGACAGAATTAATAGTGATCTCGGTCACACACGTGATAATGTGATGCTGACCTGTCTTGAGTGTAATCGACGTCGAGGCTCTGGTCGTTTACAAAATTGAACGTGGTGGTAATTGCGTATTCTCAGGAATTATTTGTAATTGTTCACGTACAAATCCACGTTGAGGGGCTGTAGAATCTAGTCTGTATATTGGAGATCTACTAGTGGATCTAACCACGCTAGAAATTTTATGTGTAGTCACGCTCCAGATAGGATCTGTTGCTCTTGTTTTACCGCCTTCAAGTTCGCCAGGTTCATATAAATATCTAACTGTAACATTACCTAATACTGGTTGAGAGAAAGATTCACGTCGTTGAATTGGTATATATTTTTTTTTGATCGCATTAGAAGGTTTCATGGAAGTTGCACGAGTAATTTCATTATTCAACGCAGCTATCACACTCGGTAATCTTGCAACCCATTCACGAGATCTATCTTTGAGGTCAGTAGATATTTCCTTTGCATACTGATATCCGAATAACCGCTCAGCAAGTGTTCTATTAAATCGTTCAACGATTGCCTGATCACGATGAACTTCAGTATGTCCTCGTCTGATTTTAACGTTGTGCTTGTTCATCAACGATGATACTACTCCAAGAAATTCTTTACCGGGATCAACTTGTAATAACCGTGGCCATCGTAGACCACCACGTTGATAAATGCGTTCAAACGCAGATGCAACTTCAGATGCTGTCTTTGTTGATAATGGCTCCGCTTCTTTATATCTACTTGCAACATCAACGACAGTTAACGCATATCTATACGTGTATTGACGTCTACGTGTTTTAATGGTATCGTGTGGTAAAAATAAAATATTCGCTTGATGAACTTCATTAGGAACGCTAACATCAAAATGCGCATACTGAATTTTTTTAGGTGGACTTAGGAAGATTTGCCATATTGCCTGTCGTGCTAACCATGATGCAGCAACATCACGTGAAACTTTTGCTGCTTCGGCGAGTTTACTAATCGCTGCTTTACCTCTCCAGAATCCTCTCGGGGAATAATAAACAGATTCCATTATGATAGTTATATAATTAATTACCAGCCCCTAGCACTAGTTTACCTTTCATAGCAGTTTTACTAGAAAGCTAGCGAGAGATTCTCTGAGAGATTTATTAGGTATAGAATTTAACGCGTGAATCAATTTCACATCTGCGAGATGTCGTTGTTGTAAATCTTTACTTTTATACGCGACATCATGAACGTAACACGCTTGATCAATCTTATTTACTGGATACTCTCCTGGTTTTGGTTGATCTTGATCATCAAGTCGGATATCAAGACGAGTTCCAGGACCACAATAATTATATCCGGGTAAATATTTCTCACCGGGATATTTAGCCCATGGAGTTCCTGATAATTTTCCTAACGAAGCAGCGATATCACCCCCACCTGTCTTTGTTGGAATAAATTTATATTTCTTGGTGCCACATTTCACACACTTGCCTGTAAGTGCACGTCTTTTATTTTTTGTTGTTATTGTCGTTAATTCAGTAGTATCGGTAGGTGCTCTGCATCGAATACAATATAGAATCATATTATTTATTATATGGATATAATTGACTTTTCTGCGACACGAAAACAAGAACCAGTAAAACACCATCCAGCGCTTCCGAATTCTATCAGAATGATTATAATAGGCCCATCTGGAAGTGGAAAGATGCAATTACTGCTTAATCTATTAATGCGATGGCTGAAGTGGGATAAATTGTATTTAGTAGCGCCATCTGTAGATGATCAGCGATGTTACGAAGTACTTAAAGATTTTAATGAAAACGCAAAATCGTTACATGAAGACAATGTCATAGACTTTATTACTGATATTGATGAAGCACCATCCGTAGATGATCTGGATGGATTCATTAATAATTTGGTGGTGTACGATGATGTTATGCTGGACAAACAATCAAATCCAGCTAGAATATTTTCACGAGGTAGACATAAAAACACAGACGTGATTTATGTTACCCAGAGATATACACAAATTCCAAAAGTAATCAGAGACAACTGTAACATTTTAGTTGTGTTCAACGGAGTAGATGATCATACGTTGCAAAATATGTATTATACTTGGTGTTCAGGCGACATGGACATGAACAAATTTAAAAATTTCTTTTCAAAAGCACAAGCTGCTCCCTTTGGTTTTGTAACGATAAATTTACATGATCCTAGGCCAAGATATCACAACGGACTTGATATAATTTTTGGATAAAAATCATAGCAGCAGGGAGGGTGAACGACAAAAAATTAAGTGACCAGATTGTGAAAAAGTCAGAAAAAATATGGTCAATTAGAGACGTTTTCATTATTAAGACAAAAACTTTTTTTTTCAGTCTTCGTAAGAACCCTTAATTTCAAAAAATAAGGTCTCTACAATTAAGCCAAAAAGTTGTAGGGTTCACCCTCCCTGCTGCTTCATTTTATGTGAAGTTTTATCTATATCAACGCCTTACACCCTAATAGTAACAACAACAAGCTCCCACCCACCCAATGTTGTGATTTCCGGTCAAATATGACAAGCCACAGATTAAAATCGACCGTTAGAAGTTAAAACAATGTAATTGCACAGACCCTCCTGCACCCCAACACTAACCCCATTTGCTGAAGAAGGTATATGGCAGGCTTTAGAAGCCAATCTTCGGAAACTATTACATTCACCTCTACAACATTCTACAGCAGCGGTTATTAAAGATCAGGTCATATGTCAACCAAGGGATCTCACTACAAATGAACACGATTTTGCTTTTGAAAGATCGAAATGCTCCATAAGCAAGATTAATTTTCCTTAAAAAGGAATATTCCTGGTTTATCCGCAACAACCATTTTGTACATATTAAAATAATGATCATAAGAATATATCACTGGCATGACCCGCTATGTCATTCTACCCCGTATCATTGTATAACTAATCGATGAATTATGGCTAGCGAAGATAAGGCTATGTATTCTATCGTAGTTAAGAGCCAATGAATGAAAACTTTGATGTACATAAAGGCAAATGTTGTGCTGATTAAATCTGCTGATCTGATGTTAGAAAGGAAGCAATTTGGAATTATAAGGATTAAATGATAATGGTTGGGTATTTTCCGATGTGTAAATTTTACCTAATCACTCACAAAGTAAATAAAGTCCTTCAGACTTTATGTAAACTTTGTGAATGATTAGGTAAAATTTACACATCGGCAAATACCCAACCATGATCATTTAGTCCTATATTAAATAACTGGAGAAATCCAAGTTTCGTAGTTATCTTTAACGGGAATGTTACTACCACCAGAAAATAAGATCCAACAAATCTGAAATCCTGCCTTTTATACGTCTCTGTCTTTATTTTGGTTATATTATTGTTCTTCACAATAACATTTTCTGGGATGAAGTAGGTGTGAATTCATTTTCCAGACACAGATACATGCTTTTAATGATCCCGCAATTGACATGGAAGACCTGGTGTTCAATGACGAGTCTATTCGTGTTAATCGATATTATTCATATGACGCTGGCATGCCAAACGAACGAGGACGTGTAGTTTTGACATTATATGTCTTCCAAGATACAGCGCTGAATATTCATGCAGTGCAGACCAATCAATGAAATTAATGATGTTCGCGATAGACGATAAATGACTGTATATGAGGCTGGTGATACAGTGGCGTTGATAAATGAAACTTTCAATCTAGGATTTATTGCGCGACGATAAATGCCTAACACCAATTCAGAATTTGCATGTGGAAATTCCGTTGTCACATTTATCTGATTAAGCACAAACGTCGGACAAGTAATATTTAGAGACAAACATACAATCTTGCTAGCCAAAAAGGGGAAACGATAATGACGCAATCTGAAGAGGTCCAGCTGTGGCAGTTGTACAAATTATACTGACACAATGTGGCTGCCAGTTCTTATCCAATCATTCACTGAAAAACAACGTTTACTCGAATGTGTGGGGTGGGGGCAGCAAATCAACGTTGTCTTTGATAAAAATGATGTCTGGCTCAGTTCAAAGAGCTGTAAATGAACATGATGAATTGCACGTCAAGAAAGAATTACAGCAACCAAGCATGTATTTGTAGCATTGCAAGATATTACGCGGCTAAATCATCAGACTGAAAATGCAATGGTGTATGACTAAGTGTCTTTGGAGTGTCGGAGCAGTTAAAAGGACATCAGGGACCATTCGAATATATACAGCTTTACCTTAAATTTGAATACAGCCACTTTGCATTAAGGCATCATAGCTAAGAGTCATTTATGGGCATAGATCAAAACGTAGGTACGGGTTCTCAAATTTCTCAGCGAGATTTTACACTGTTTTATCCAATCTATTACTTGTCATTTGAGCATCTGGACTTATCGAAACAATCTCTGGTTTACAGACTTTTACATGTTCATGCAAATAAGGAGCTTGTAGCCAATTACAGAGTTATGGCTGTAATATTACCTTGTAAAGCAATAATACTCGAAGATGATAGTAAACAAACGAGCTGTTCGCCCGCGGGTGAATAACATGTAGGTGTGGTGATTTTCATCACCATGCAATTAGACATACAACGCTGAAAATATAAAATATCATTCAATGTCACATTGACAAAGGGTACAATTAACAAAAGCTGCAATCTGATGTTAAATATCATTTTGAAGAAACAATCTCTCTTAAATAGATGCATACACATGGTGGATCAAACAAGCTAGCACTGATCGACCGGAAAATAAACTATTTCAACGAAGCCCCACCTCCCCTCAAAACAAATTACACCTGGGTCAAGTTCACGTTGACCGCGTCGGCCATAAAATATATTGTTATACCGGTGGTAGCTTGATTTGCTTCTAATTCGTCTTACAGTAATCGAGCGCGTCTACTATCAGGCCATAGAGCACAATTAATTTTATTATATATTCTCTACATTTGTTTCTCAGTACTGAACTTTCCACTGTGTGACAATCAATACAAATTATATGTTAATCATAAATACCTTCAAGGATGACTTCGCGGTGAAGTTCTTGTCAAAGGTTCACCGGCTTTTTTTTTTGAGAGGCTGGATTGTAAACACAGCAACATGCAATGGAACACAGATTTCACTTCCGGATCATCACCAAGACCTTATTACTCACTGTGCACTGTCGACGAAATACACACAGACAATCACACCATAAGCTCATATTATCAAGAATAAACAATTACCTTTAAATCCCTACCAAAAAATGCACAAATAAATCTCTTCTATCACCACCAAAATGAGAGAGGAGAAAATGTTCTAAAAATAGACTAGAACTACAGTCGTGGGTACTGAACTGGAAGTACTAATTGTGACCCGATTCCCAACAGGGATAGACAATTTCACCTCCATGGACAAAACTTACATCCGTGATCAAATCAATGTCTCTTAAATACTGCTGCAAAGTTTTAAGGAATTTCATCCATGAATAGGACAGTTACAGGCTTTTATCTGACACCACTGTAACACAAGCACAAGCCAATTCCAAATGGCCCAATGTCAAAAATGCACAAAACGTAAAGTTTAATTGTGATTTTGCTAATCAAGATTAACACTTCAAATAAATTGTAATTAGTTTTTAGTCCTAACACCAATCTGGAAAGTACTAGAAATTAAACTTGACGGTTAAACTTTCCTAGAATATTCAATTTAAAAACATGATACATATTTTTAGATGAAAAATTAAATTTAACTTAAATTTTAATGAAAATGCAAAACCTGAAGTTGACAAATTTTATTCTGTGGCAAAGTCACTCCGCTGCTTTATCATGAACATCAATGGTTTACCTTATCAGGTGTGAAGTAATTAAACCAGGGCCTGTCAATCAAAGGTAACACCTGAAATCTGGTACCATCTAAATACGCAAGCTAGGTGTACTAAGTACATGACATCGTTTCCACCTATGAAAGGGAGGAGTCTTCATATGTTTGACTTCCAATAGTATTGAAGAGTTGATGTAGTTCTCTGAAACTGATCTAGCATGCCTTGTCCTATTATATAAGAGAGAGAGAGAGAGGATACTTCTTGTATTTTACATGCAGTTATTGTAACTGAAACCATGAAAGGGTACAAGAAGAGGAAGACAACTTTTTTAAAACCTGGAAATATTCCACATAACAAAGGAGTCAGATATCCGACTGTTCATACTCTACCAAGTTCCAGTGCTGCATATGTTCCAGTGACCAGAAGAATGGATGCAGACAAGTTCTTTCTCATAGCAGTGACAAAGCCGACAAATGGGGGTCTCCAGTCAGTTCCGGCACCAGACTGTAATGGCACACCTGGGTCTGCAAAAATTCTACGACCATCATCCAAAGCAAAACTGGACCTGAAAGAGACACAGTTGAATGAGCACGATGGGACACGTATCATCTGCATGAAAATAAAAATGTTTAGATGTGGAATGATATCATTCATCGCCATGGTAATCAAGTCAACATATGTGACAGACCATTGTTCCAAATTGCTACTGAACGAAAATGGGGACTTGCTTGGAAGCATACTATTATGTGTAAAAACTGTAGCTTTAAGTCACCAGAATATAAGTTGTATGAGGAGATAAAAACAAATAAACCTGGGCAAAATCATGCTGTTGTAAATATGATGTTTCAAGCTGGACTACAAGATACACTAATGGGCAACACCAGGGCTAGATACTTGCTTGCAGCCACTGACCTTCCGCCGCCTAGCAGATTATCAATCCAAAGGACCTCCAACATTGTAGGCAAATCAACTGTGGAGCGCAATGAAATATATATGATAGACAAGCTGAAACTAGTCAGACAGGTTAATGTCATGCGTTGTGTTCAGCGTCCGGAGCAAATAAATGTTGCTGTTGACGCAAGATACAATACCATTAGATTTGGACATGAAAAGAAACCTGGTCAAAGTTCATCGCATGCTGTTGTAATTGCCTGTGAAACTGTAACGGAGAAGCAATAAATTGTGGGGACTACAGTGGAAAACAGGCTGTGTTGGACTGGAGCATGGCTGAAGGGGAAAGGTTTTGATGTGCAATGTCCAGGAGGTCATGTTGACTGCAGAGCAAATCTGTCACCAGCTGCACCATATTCAGACTATGAAATGGCAAGAGAAAAAAGTTTGTGCTGCAAGAGATTCTCATTAGAGATGCAACTACAAATGGAGATGCACAGGCTGCTGCTGGCTTCCAAGATGCTTACAACATTTTGCATCCAATGTGGGAAGTAGAAAGACTGTCGGACCCCATCCATTTGGGTCGTTTATAGTTCAAACGGTGTAATTCTGCAATATTTAGTGAAAGCATGTTTCCAGGAGTAAGAACAAGAGAAGGAAAAAGGCTGAAACAAAAACTTTTCAGCCAAGTTTGATCTTCAAGCAACTCATGGAGGACAATAGTGGTGATGTTACAAAAATTAAATGTCAACTTTCCCAAGTACTGGATGCCACTCTGCGCTGTTATTCAGGGGATTGCTCAAAATGACGACATTATTCAAAGGTCTGTGGGGGAGGAAGTATTAACAGCTAGCGGATGCGATCAGCATACCTGGGTCCTCATCAAGTGACTCATCTTAGCATGACATAAAATGACAAGAATATCCTGCTAGAAGTTCTGAAAATGAAACCCTCCTATGATGTTGTTTAAAAAGAATGAGACTGAACACAAATACACAGACATGCGAGGTTGTGAACAGATAAATCAGTGTTTCATTACCTAAAAATGTGAACTATTCCAGAAACTTTGAGGCAACAGTGCATTCAACAATACACAAACTCAATAACAGCCTGGGATCATCACTGAAAACAATAGTGACACACTTGGGAGGTAAATTTTCAACCAGGACTCTGAGATCGCTTGAGACGATGGATAAAGAATGCACTTATCATCAGTTGTATCAAAAGCGCCCACAAACCAGGCAACGTATTCTAGCAAGACGAGGAAATATGATACAGGCCCATCTGAGGTACAGGACTCAGCAAGGCAATAGGAAGTCTGACTACTCCAAAGAACTGCTAGACACCAAGGGAGATCACTCCTATGCACAGGTTTAGCAAGAGCCAATGGACACTGGAAATAGAAAATATTATCTTAATTCCATGTGCAAAATGACAGTGGTCAAAGACACCATGAAGAAACACATGGTACAGAAGGGAATACTGCTTTTGGGAAATCGGTAGGTAACACAACGCATCTTATAAGCAGTTGTGTTACTTACTACCACCTGACGAGACCTATGGAGAGGTCGAAACAGTTTTTCTCTGAATATGAAGATACAAATAAAGAAACTAAAAAGCAATATAAAAAATCTTTAAAAATCCTAAAATAAAATAACATGAAATGACGTACTAGCTGAGAGAATGAATGAATGAATGAATGAATGGAAGGAAGGAAAGAAGGAAAGAAGGAAGGAATGTATTTAAAACAGCACTATCATGCCAGCATGTTCTACTAAAATAAAGACTACACTCTTTCTTTTCTCCTACTTACTCAACACATCCATCCATCAATCCATCCATCCTTCCATGTCATACATAATTTGATATGGAGGTGTGTGTGTTTGCAGGACATATAATGATACCTGTATTATTCCATGTTACAATCTCAACTTTATCACGCACTCTGGAAAGTCACCATGCCCAACGCAAAGCCCAGAACCTTTGCAGCACTGCCTATTATTGTTAGAGGAATGAGGTTCTAGACTCAGGTGATCAACATTCACGCACAAACTGTTGTGGCATAAATGGGATGCATCGAGCTCCTTTGGAATATTCAGGCTTCTCACCTTTACCATTAATGCTAGTCTGCGGACATGCTTTTTCTTCCATGTGTTTGTCTCATGAACCCTATATGACAATATGCCATATAATCTATTGGATGTTACATTTCCTGTCTATATTCTATAATCACTATTATGTGCAGGCGCAAAATTTAAAGAGATTTTCGCTGACAGGCTTTGAAATAAATCCTCCATTGCAACTTATATATGGTGTAGGAATATACAGCTGCTAATAATAATGAGTGTCATCTCCAACATATACCATTTCTGTGAATTTATGGCGGAAAAAAAAATTATTTTATTTTTTTTTTAAAATTAATTAAAGTTTTTTTTTTAGATTAAGCTTTTAAAATTTTAATTATATTTTTTAATTGTTACAGTCAATATACACAAGGTGTGAACATTTCATGTGTCTATCATTAATAGTAAAATTTTTATAGAAATTTAAAATTTAGTCAATACTGCCCTGACAGGCCATATAACAATTAATAGTACCATATATTCTCTACATTTGTTTCTCAGTATTGAACTTTCCACTGTGTGACAATCAATACAAATCATATGTTAATCAAAATACCTTCAAAGATGACTTCGCGGTGAAGTTCTTGTCAAAGGTTCACCGGCATTTTAGCCTTCCAGTGTTAAAACTGATCAATAGTTGACTTGCGTTTGCACGTATCATCCAAGTTCACAGCCATACATGTGATGATCCAATGGAACTTATAACTCTCCGGATGCTCGCACCCGTGCAGACGTTAGAGAATATTAATCTCGGATCACGTAGACGTTCAAAACAGTCTAATATAAATCAAGTATATTTGTAATTAGATGTAACTGAAATACGTAGATACATTTTAATTTGTAAATTAACTATTTTATTTGACGACACTAAATATGTAAACATATATATTAGCAATTAAATAGATAGTATCTACCCTACATAATAGTCACGAAAACTTTGGACTCAAATATGAGTTGATCCATATAATTCCTGAATCTATGAGATAAGCTTTGAGAGATGCTGACTGATGTGTACCAATATACAACATACTTTGATTATTAGTGATAACTGTTAGAAAAGGACAGGAACTTACCTAACTAACATTTTACAATAAAAATTTGGGTAGGTATAACAATGTATAAATTTTAAATGAGAGATTTTAGCTAGGATAATCGATAGATAAATCGATAGATAGATAGATAGATAGATAGATAGATAGATAGATAGATAGATATTGAACAAAGCAAAAGAAAAAAAAATAATAACGGATTGCATATAGAGATTTCCTTTCACTCTCCATATGTCCGAAAAATGTATTAATCTTCACAATAGATATGTCTTGACTGCATGACATGAATACATTCATTCCTCCTCAATGTTACTGGTACTACATTCTGAAGTTTAAATTCATTTTCGTTACTCTTATCCTAAAGTCTTACTATACAGACTTTCATTTTGTACCTGTGTAACTAAATTAAATAATGTTCATTACTCTCAAATTTAAACAGTATTTGAACCATTTTTGGAAAGTCCGGGAACTATGTTATACACATTTGGGATACTAAATGTATTGATATTTTAATAGTCACCATTGCAAAAGTACTTGCTTCATATCAGTATCAATATTTTCAATATCATTACATTGAATCTAAGTCACGAGAAGTTCCATCTTTTCTCGGGATTTGTTTTGAAACTTCTGCAAGAGAATGGGCAAACAAGCTATTTTAATAATTACAAGACAGTCAAGTTCCTTTCAATTTCTTTTGTTTTATTATTTTCTTATTTTCGTCCAAGCTAGCTAGCACTAAGTCATGGACATCATGACTTATTTAATAGATCTGGTTTACAGCAGAAAAATATCCTTTTACTGTTCTATATCTCAATTTTATTTCCGACTACAGTGTAGTTTAAAAGCCGGATGAACCATTTTAAAACTCCTTTCTTAATTTTTGTCTCGAATTTATATATCCATTTCACTTTGTTATTATGTTATTATGATCATATTTACTGATGAAACAAAATAATTTACCTTTCAAGCACCAATTATTCTCTTAACGGCCCAACCATTGATAGATCTGGATGTATCTTCATGAACCATGATATTGACTTGGATCTTTTTTATTCAGCTTCGCTGCTGTGTGCAACTTGGATGCAAGAATCACTTTGTTTTCTTATCCTTTTTTTTAGGTGTTATTCATGATTTGCTTATAGATATTCATTTAATACCGGTAAGGTCACTTGTAAGAATAAAGAGCATTCAGTGGTCTGTTAAACGTTATGTTTCAACATTTGGCGATTTTAAACATGAGTGACAATTTGGCCTTTGCTGACTATAGCAGTGAGCAGGGTCTAGTTTATGACTTTCATAGAGACATTCTAAAGCGCTTTAAACATAACACATATCGAATTATCTTTCGTGAGACCATGGTCATGAAGATCACCAAAGGTTTCAATGGTAAAATGTCCCCTCATGTCTATAATATCTCATTAGATACGTGTACATTATTTAGTTATAGTTTCTTGGTAGTATAGATGTTTGCTTTAAAACTTTGGAATTTATTTATACATTTGTATGCCCACATAGATTTACTCAGATATGAAGAATTCTTGTCTGCAAATATTTTCAATATTTCTGCAAAGTGCTATCACATAAATGTTTAACCAGCTGTTCTTTCTATTATTTCATGAACTTCAAACCTGATTGTCGTTTTAGCTGTTATCATTACCTCTCTCGTTACAACGACATATCATCTATAAAATCCTTCGGAAAGATGTTATAATTGTTTAATACGTTTTACATCTCTTCATCTGGGATTTAATGAACATATGTCTATCAAAAAAGTACAAATGCTCAGTTTTCGGTTTGTGACAACTTTGCAACGAAGCTAAGGAACGACTAAACCTACAAGCTGATGATTGGACTTCATCGTTATTACCAAGCATAATGGTGATCACATTGATATTTCCATGTCGAATTTTGGACATTTTCATGCATAGCCTGGTGTCAAAAACTGCACCGTTGCCTCTATATGCATCGTTGAAATAAGGACGATTATGTATTTCGATAAAACAAAATATATTAAATTAACACTCTATTGACAGAAGCTGTTACATTTTAGGAAAGAAAGATTTTTTTTCCCGATAACAACTAATATAATTTTATTTCAGTGGCTTTTAATATCTATAATGTTTCCTGATATAAAGCAAAAACAAACATTTCGTGGATATCCAAAATGGGTGATGAACCCAGGAGACAGGAAAGCATAAGATTTTGAGCGGCAAATAGTTCTATTATCCGATGTTAGTCGTCGAAACTCTAATGCGGTTTATAATTACAGTAAAGACAAGTGTGACGTAATCATTGTTGTACGAAGAAAACAGAAACAAAAATAGCAAGGGAAATAAATGTTACCAAATAACCATCTACGACACTGTCTCATCACTAGCAAAACATATGATACTCTGCTAAGGAACTATATAACTACAAACACTGATTTATCCATTATACTGCAATAGCAATAATAATGTAGAGGAACATAAAATGGGTACAACCTTACAGAGATCAAGTGATTCTGGTTTCCATTATAGCTTTATCGATGAATTAGTTTCTTTCATAACATGTTTTGTTTTTGTTTTTGTTTTTTTAAATTTTATTTTAAACAACTGTTGATAATGTTAGCAGAATCTGGACACTACGTAAAATGGTCTAATGCAAATAACGCATCATAAAAACGCACTATCTGTTCTACATTTTACATATATTCCCTGTACACATGGACAGAGACTATTTCCTGTTGCAGTCAGATCTATCCTTATATAGTTTTATTCACGTGTTACTATTCCATAAGCATTAACTGGAACGCACCTGTATTTATGGAAAACCACTCCATGCCAAGAAATGATCATTCAGTAAAATAGTGTCACACCTTTCTTTTTGTTGGCTAAGCATTTCATGATTAATATGTACTATATTCACATATATTGACCAACGCATATACATCTTCACTATGTGAGTTTTTAGTTTAAAGCAGTTTTGGGGAATATCTTTTGAAATTAATAGTGAAACAACGCACATATAATCAAATAAATTCATGTGCATCGCTTACTCTCCTACTCTATTGACCATGACACAAACAAACATGGCTGCTAATATTATGCTTGTCCTAGCTGTTGAGATATTGGACATAACCTACATAGTGAGGGGGTGCAAATTACAAATATAGATACCAAATAAAATAACTTTAAATAAATCATTGGACAATTCGAACCGTCTGGTCTGCTTATGGGTACCGATGACAGTTATTATTAGAATTTTATTGATTGTTAAAGACATGGATGTTGAAACATCTAAACCGAATAGCTAATTCAAAGAATGAACAAGAACAATGCAATAATTCTGGTAGGTATTCACTGGGTACGCATTTGTTACATAAAACATATTTATTTAATGTCACTAACAGACCAAGCAAAATAACTTCAATAATGACAAAATAAAGTCATGAAATTAGGGACGTCACATATTTCATTTTATGACGCAATGTGAATTATATATCATCAAAGCACTTTACGTTTCTTCACCTTGTTACTTCCTAAACAGATGTCAATTGTAGTAGAGGGGAATATGATAGGCTTTCATTGTCTGTATTTTTGGACATTCATATTAACAGCTAAGGAAGATATGTTTATGTGTTATCACTTGCATGCTCCCACAGCTTTGCTATGGCCTGTATGGCGTTTATCGCTAGCCAAAATTCAAAATATTGTATCATTAAAGTTAACTCGGAAAATTGCAAAGCAGCTGGTGTGTAACACTCCATTCAGCCAGCGGAAATATTAATTCTTCGTCGTCTCGGCTTATTGGTTCTGATGCCCTTACTTTTCTACCAAAACATTCAGTTGTATTTTCCCATGAATTTAGTACTTTCACTTATAAAATAGTACGTACCTGATAGATATACGATAGCACTTTCCGTCAGTATGCTTGTGTATGCTATTTATGCACCTCAGAGAGAAATGGTCATAGTCTGAACCATTCTATTAACGAAAAGTTATGAACATATCTCCTAAATAATTGTTTAAATAAAGAGACTGGTATTTTCAAGACTGCTTCTCTCACGTTTGTTGTGGACATTGCCACTACCACGTTCATTCATTTGCTTGTTTGAAAGTTTCATTAAACTTGTCCACATTTTTCACGTTATCATCTCTACTGCCAAATAGACGAAACAGCTGTTTTAGTTCATTCACAAACAAGTCACAAACAGATCAAATGAAAAGAAACCTAAAGTGTAATACATGAGTGTACATGGTTTGCTTACAACGTAGTTCCTAATACACTATACTATTTTTAGGCGCACGTGTCGTGAACGTGCGTGCAATATCAAGGTGTTCAGTATCGTATAATACTGTACGATTCTGATAATGTAAAGATAACGGAGAAAAAAAAGGAGTATATAATAATAACTTCAATTGGGGAAAAAGGTTGAGTTTCAGACTGAATCAATTTCTGTTTCACTACTATTCGTGCAAGTGTCTATTATCTTGGCGGAAAATGAGCTCTTTTAAATGTCTAAATCGATTTAATTTAAACAGAACCAGACAGTACTCCTCTATTCTCCCCTTTTTCATTCCTGTTAACAGTAAAAGCAGAGTAGAGAAAACTACAAGATAAATTAGTGATGTACCATAAAGCAAAACAAAAGCAAGGCCAGCCATATCATGCTTTATCAAAGTCTCTTCTTTCTGTTCTCACGTTTGATGATTGTATTAAAATATAAAATAACCACCGTCCCTCTAAATATTTAGTATTCAAACCTAAGAAACATTTAGATTCTATATAGGATTATAAGCACGCACAGACGGTCCGTTGCACATAACACTCTAAAATGGCATGCATTGATGTGTGTACTCACAAATACATTGGCAATGTAGAATTTACCTTGTAGCGCTTGGCTTCAAATCACATGTTGTGTGTTTTCGTTCGTAAAACCTGTTCTATAAAGTTGTTGACGTAATTTCAGTACAACATTGAATAGAAACGTATCTGTATGTTAGAGTTTTCTTTCTTAAAACTCTGACTCTGTCTGTCATTGTGAATGTGGTCTTTCGCTATAATACTTTCGTTATATAATTTTCATTTCTAAATAGTAATCAAGGGAGTGTGTGCAGATGGAAGCGTATTTAATTGTGCTTACCTGCCAAAAGAGTTCGTAACCACGTTAATATATTTCGTTTAATTTTATATTTTTATCATGTTTCGTCCGGTAGGTAAATTTTCAAATACTTTTTCTCAAGCAGCAATTTCAGTATATGTTCAAGCATGAACTCGTGCGTTCAAGTCAAGGATTTCTCGTATTTGAATATCTAGCTTCCTTCACCTTAAACACCTCAACACGTCGTGAAAGTTTATATTATTTGGTGCAAAAGAGTTCTCTTTTAAAATCTGTAGATCAATTTTATTTAAATCGAACCAGACAGCACTCCTCTATTCTCCCCTTTATTCATTCCTACTAACTGTAAAAGTAGAGTAGAGAGAACTACACAACAAATTGGTGGTGTACCATAAAGCAGAACGAAAGCAAGGCCAGTCATGTCAAGATCTACCACAGTTTTTACCTTTTCTGTTATCACATTTGATGATTGTATTAACATATTCAATAACGACCGTCCCAGTTCATATTTATTATTCAAACCTAAGAAAGCAATACAATTCTATATGGGGTTATTAGCAAGCTCAAATGGTCCATTGCACATAATACTCTCAAATGGCGTGAGTTGATGAGTGTACTCAAAAATACATTAACCCTGGAGAATTTACCTTGTCGCTCTTCGCTTCAGATCACGTGTTGTGTGTTTTCATTCTTAAAACCTGTTTTATAAAGTCGTTGATTTAGGTCTCACTGGTTAGTTTCGTATTTTGACACCTCCCTAATTTTTAAGGTAGAAGGCATGAACCTAATTATCATAAGCCTAGCATTTATAAATTCATACAGAAGCTAAATCAGTAATGTGGTTTAGATTTACTTTAAGTTAAGCTTGAAAATGGGTTGGCTTGTTTGGTGACTGCCTGTCACAGTTAGATTAGCACTGGAGATCAAATGCGTAACTTGGGCTGCAGATGAACAGCCGACTTGGCTTACGTATTTATGTATGTCTGCTACAGAGGTAAATATCTAAAAATCGAGATGGTTGAGGGGTGATGAATAGTATGCTAATTTGTTATAGTATTAGTGAACTTTATTCATGCATAAGGCACATACTGATTCTTTTAGCCGCCTTGTCACAGGAAAATATTCAAAATAGCTCTTTGCTGTCAAAAATGAATGTAACAAAGAGGGGCTGGTGGCAGTGTTGGTTCAGTATAATAGCCACCAGTTGTGTAAGAAATTAACCTGATTGCCACAGTCAAAATCTCACACGCATGCTTTCTACAAAAATCATTAGTTTGTTTTTATTTGTATCTTCAGTGTAAAATTATTCTCATTTTTCTGCAATAGGTCATTGTCGGGTGAAAATTCACCAGATAAACTGTCCAGCGAGCCCTTAATTTCAGTGCAACCTTGGATAGAAACGAGTTTGTATGTTAGAGTTTTCTTTCTTAAAACCTGTTTTCTATTTAGTCTTTGACTCACTTTCATCACACAATAGGAACGTCTCTGTACTTAGTTATACATAACTATTGCAGAGCCATATATACAAGATAGTAACTTAATTCTCAATGAATAACTACACCACACACACGCGCGCGCGCAATCGCACACATTCGCACACACAAACATACAAGCAGCTATCTCCCTTTTTCTCTCTTTATCTCTCCCACTATGGTTGTTGATGTGACGGTGGTCTTTCGAGGTGATACTTTCATTATATACCTTCCATTTTTAAACAGCAACCCAAGGAGTGTGTGCATATATCGCAGCGTAATATAATTTTCTTACCAACCTAAAGAGTTTGTAACCATGTTAATATATTTTGCTTTATTTTTATGTTTTTATCCACGTTTCGTCTGGTAGGTAAATTTGCTAATACTTTGTTTCGAGCAGACATTTGAACACGAGTAAAGCATGAAGACGTGTGATGAATTGGAGGACTTTCCGTATTTAAATATCTGACTGAGTACATCTTAAACACCTGAATAAGCATTTTCCAATGTCATACTTCAAGTAATTAAACATATCTTAAAGTGCAATTATTCATGGTAAGGGATGCAATTATTCAGGGTAAGGGACACACACACACACACACACACACACACACATATATATATATATATATATATATATATATATATATATATATATACTATATATATATATATATATATATATATATATACTCTTTGTTTACTTTTCCTGTCGACCGCCCCGGTGTCCTTAACTGTATTTGCCTCGGACGCGGGAGGACGCGGGTTCGAACCCCCGCCGAGTTTAAAGACTTATAAAAAATGTCACTAGCAACTGCTTCGATTGGCGATCAGCATTAATGGGTTAGTGTTAGGACTGGTAGGCCTGGTTTCAGGGTGATGTGACAGGGTGGGATATCGTGCTGTATGTCTGTGGCATGATGCTTCAACGCTAGACTTCACTATAAACTGCCACACTGCACACATCGTAGGGACATGACTGATAAATTGTTAAAGCTACGTTACAAATCCAAATCACACACACACACACACACACGCATATATCCTGTATTTTGTGAGTTTAAAATGTATTTGACACAATAACCTAGTTCTTATTTCAGAATTTGAGTGGTTGTAATTATATCTTTATGTATATTCATGATTTGTTTAAGCAAATGTCAGACAGGTCGTTGCATATAGTTGGATGTTATATTCTGCCGGCGTGTCAGTGTAATTGACCCTCATTTTTGTCTAATCTTTCTTTGCTTGTTTTATTTCGTTTACATTGTCGGAGGGGGATGAGATCTTGGCCGATGATTATGGGCGCTATGCATGGATGCTAGGCAGTTGGTGCCGTTACCGGCAAC
>JAECUM010010900.1:0-64152 GCA_016617855.1 Megalonaias nervosa | reverse complement strand
GTCTGTCATTAATATTATTGTTGTTATTTAATTCGTTAAAATCATTAGCGATCACCTTAAAAGCGTCATCATAGGTTTTCATCATCATCGCGAATTCAGTATCGGATATTTCACCATCACTGACACACGAAGAAATGTACAAAGATAGTTTAGAGCATGCCTCTGCCACTGTATGTAATTTAATCATATAATCGTGCAATTTAGCATTTGTACAGGTATCTATCCTTTTGGCTATAATACCGAGAACACCAGCAATAGTCGTTGATGCTGAAACAATGATGGTTATAACAGTAGGTGCTGTCATCGTCAATGTTGATAATAATAATCCTGTTCCAGCAATAACAGCACAAACCGAGTAAACAACTACATCAATAACAACTATACGTCTTTTGTATTTTTTTATTTTTCGTGTTATAATAGTCGATAAAATTATTTAGTTTAGTCAGACGCTCACATACCTGATTGCATCTGTAATGTTGAACGTCGATACAAGGCTGATGTTGATCCATTATACTAACAACGTCATTTAATTAAGTTTCAGTTACGAATTCTAGGCACCACCAGTAACGTCTCGGAGGTATTTCCGTTGATATTAACGTAAAGATTTCTTTGATGTTCTTGGCTAGCATCACCAATAGAGGATTATGATATACATTCGGTGATAATGAAGTTGCCGCAGTAATTTCCGAACCGTACATAGATAACCTGTATAACCCAGTTACTTCTGCGGTATGTTCGAGTGTGTTATTTTGCGGTGTCCATGTTGCTGATCCTGATGCTACTGTGTACACGACATTTTTAATTTGTCCGTGTGGAATTTTAATCAGATTAGTTTTTTGAACAATCTTAGGTATTCCACTGACAATATCATTGAGTTTCATGTTGACGTCGAAGAGTTTTATTTCAACAGTTGGTTGTTCCCCAAAAAAATCTTTAATGGTTTTGTTTACATTTCTACGAAAATTTAAAAAAGTTTGTACGTGATTAGTAAAAGTACCATTGAGTGTGGTCATTTCATTATTGATTGTAGCTAGCGAAGTTGTTATAGGAATTTCCTTATCGTCTACATACTTTTTCGTTGCAGCATCAAAATCTAATTCCGGTGTTCTAAGATTATTAATACCATTATTATTCATATTAAGAAATGCACGCATTATACCGCCGTTGGCCAATACGTATTTAGATTCTTGATCGTCGACATATTTCATTGTTGCGGCGTCTGTATCTGCGGTTGGGTTTCCAAGGTCTATAATTTTATTTTGATTCATAATAATGCCACCCCTGAATGAATCACCAGCTTTCTTAATATAATCGCTGACTGACGTACCGGAATCTTGTATTTTATCCTGATCAGTAAAAGTAACTATATTATTAACAACCGCATTAGGAACTCGTATAAGTACATCTGGCAGTTGTATATTACTAGTTTTTAATCGTCCTTCCTTATCCTGAAAAACAACTACTTCATTTTGATCCACACTGGTTATGTTTAATAAATCATCAATCTCATTTCTGAGCTGATCGAGAGTTGCGTATTTAGATAAATCAGCTTGCTGCTGACCTTTACCACGAGAAGATCTTCCATAAATATCCACCATTATATTTACTAATGTCTGTTTAAATGTGACGTCGTAGTATATTCATGCACAACTTTGTGAGGTGGTTTTGTTGATTTTGATACAGCATCAAGTACGTTAAGTACTTCTCGACCACATATTGGTGGATCAGTTAATGTTTGTGTAGGTAACGTTGAATACCATATTGAAGTACTTTGATAGCCGCTAATATACTTTAAGAATTCTTTTGGTGGAGCTAGTCCGTATGAATCAAAATAAATAATTCCACGTGGATCAATTGCATATCCGACCCAATGTGTACCTGGACCAGAGTTTTCATTGAGATTAATAATACCGGTTTCAATATTGTTTGGTTGTTTTGGTAATTGATCACGCATAAAAACTCCTCTAAAATTTTTTATTTTTAATTTTTTAGCAGCATCTAGTAAATCAAAATTGGACATAGGAGATATTAGTAAACTGTCCCTGGTAATCTTAGACCTTTTCTGTACCATGAATGTGGCGTCCTTGGTAGTCTTAGACCCCTTCCCTTTTTTTTGATTCCCTGTCCGGTCGCTTTCTTTAATGCCATTCCAGCAGCAGTTCCAACGGCACCTAATGCAGCTGCTTTTGCAACAGCTGGGGCTGCAGCGGCTATTAATGCTGGTATAGCAGCAAGAAGTGGAAATATACCACCCGTCTTAATGATGTCTTTAATGGCATCCGCAGAAAGATTAAGTTTTGTACCTTTATTTGATTTTTTGGCTTCATCGAAATGCCTGAGCTGACGTTCTGTAAGAGATAATTTATTTGAACCGTTCATCTGATCTTTCTTTAGCAATATTTTTAATCCACAGTTATTTTTTGATGCTCAACGACTCTCATTCGTCCACCAACACCTTCAAGTAACATTGATTTATCGCTGAGTATAACAGCAATTGCTCTGTAATTAGGGACAACTCCAATATCTCTATTAACACGAGCTCGAAAATGTATATCGACTACTGACTGTCTGGTTAAATCTAAATGTTCGAGCGAAAAGTAATAAATCGGCTATAAGGTTGTAAAATCCAATTGTGATATTTGTAAACCAGTATCAATATTTTGATCACGACCCATGAACGTCATTAGACGATGATATACACGTGCTACATGATTTTGATCGAAATTCAGTAATATATCCTCGGACGGTTCTTGATGTCCATTTATTCTTAAAGAAACTTCGGAAACACCAAGTTTGTCAAATATCATAATACTACGTAGTTGATTATTCAATCGTGCATTATCTTGAAATACAATAAATATATGTCGTGGTGCAGAAACACCTTGTTGAGAGGCTATTTGCCATGTAAATAAACCATTAATTGCACTCTGAACAGCATCTGTGGTCATTGTTAACCATGACAACGCTGATTTACCACTTTGATTCATAAAAGAGAGTAGACGTTCTTCTTCAGGTACTGTTGGAGTCATCACCGGCATCCATAATGAAAGTTTGGTTAATACTACTTTACCATGAAGTGCCGCAGTTGCAGCAGGATCATCTCCTTCAACGTGCCATATTGCATCATCGTGCGTGGCTTTTCGTACGAGTACAACCGTATGTTTAGCTCCGAAAATAACTTTTCTGACATTTCTGCAAAATCCAAATATGTGTGAAAGTGGAATTGCACATGAAAACATTCTATCTTTCAACATTGTTTTACGTGATGCAAATCCTAAGTTAAAATTTGCGTTCATTGATATTACTGCGAGAGTTTCTGCGGTTCCTAAAGCATTTCTTACATTACCTGTAGTTACATTTTTATGATCCGAGTGATCAGAAGTGTCCTTTACAAACATCATTGATGGACCAGCTGATCTTGAATAATCGTCGCTATATCGTGCTAGACCTAATATCGTTGTAGCAACATCAACGTCCTTCTGAATTGATTCAATATTTTTACCATCAATCATATAAGTGGCGCTGTCAAATAACGCCATAATACCATTATTAACAAAACCAAAAGCGACATTATTATCTTATTCAGTATTATCCGCTTTAAAAATTTTACCTTCTACTTCAATAAAAGCCTGAGCGGGTAGGAAATACCGACTTGTATCTTGAACTTGAAGTTCAATTCGTCCACGCTGATCTGGAATTCGAGCGTCATAAGAATAATATTGATAATCACGCACAGACTCATCTTTGAGTACCGGTGCGTCCATGTCAAATGCTGGATCAGATATGCGCTTGAACATCTTTATTATAATTATTATCGTTTAAAACGAAGACCACTTCCTGCTATCAGACTAGCGGTTATATTTTTTTCTTTTTCTGACATTGGTACATCAGCCAACTCTGCTAGTTTTTGATTAGCAACTTGATTTATTATTTTACTGACATTTGCAGGCATTACTTCAGTACTAGGTAATTTTACTGGTGGTTGAGGTTTTCGTCGTATTAATCGTGCTAGCCTGTCTTTGATCGCCGAATATGCTTTACCAGCGAGATTACCCATAGCACCAATACCTTTTTCACGAACAACATCAATAGCTTTCATTCCCAGTTGCTTTGCGATCGGTATTGCTTTTGAGGCTATCCTTCTAAATAGACCCTGAACAACATCACCTAGTCCATCTCCGTAGGTTGTTTTGTATACTGGTAATCGTGAGTTTATTACCCTGACCATAGTTGGTCCACGTTGAGTACCATGTACGATCATTTTATTATAGTAATTGTATTTAATTACGTACTTAGTCACTGTAGTAGTCATCGGCAATTTCATTAATAAGAGACTGATAAACATCAACGTCCATGATACCGCCTGTAAATAACCGTCTACAGATATCGGCTGCTTCATTAATTATTTCTGGAGAATTATTACCAGATCGTTTTCCCCCGATGAGTATTTCTAGTCGTTCAACATCGGCAAGGACGTTATTAGGACAGGTAATAAGACCACTTCCATGAGTAGTAAATCCACTTCCACTTACGTTGCCAGAAGAGGTGTCTGACGGCCAATATTCTTCATCCTCCTCTTCCTTTTTGCTTGATTTTTGTTGTTTTGGAGATTGTATCAATTGCTGTGATAGTGGTGATAATATTTGTGGCAATTGTTGTTGTGGTGGTGGTGATACTTGTTGTGGTAGTGGTGGTAGCACTGGTGATCGTGGTAATTTAAATCGTGGTTGTTTTTGTGGTTTTGAGATTGTGGCAATTGCTTAACTTTTTCTTTTATATAGTTATGTACAGCCTCATCAAATTCATTAAAATCTTTAATATCTTCATTAAATCTAATTTCTGGAATACCAGTATATATGCGATATACCTCCTTAATCCAATTGGCAGAGTTCAGAGATTTAACATGTTCTGGTTTTACATATTTTTGTCTTTCATAATATCCAAATGCGGCAATATCAAGTAATTGGTCTCTGTCCTTGATAGCAGCAATACCTTCAGGTGTAAATTTATCTATTATCTTAATTCTGGTTTTTGGTTGTCGTGGTTGTGGTTGTGGTTGTGGTTGAGCCCCAGGTTGAGCAGCTTGAATACGACCAGCAATATCAGCAGGTAATGTTTCAAAAGCTCGTTGTGTTGCCTCAGTTGCTGTAACAATTTTCTTTGTTGGTTCGACAATCGGTTTAAATAATTGTTTTGTATCCTCTTCAAATTCGACTTGAGATTCCTGACGTGATTGTAATTGTTGCTTGACAGCATCACGAACAGGTAAATATTTTCTAATTGCTTCTAGTCGCTCTCTTGCTAATCTAGCAGAGTGAGGTTCGCCAATAACGACCATATAATAATTTGCAAATGGTCGTCTAATTTAAATGTGGGTTTTTTTTGACAAAAAATCAATTATTCTTCAACTTTAATTTGCAATCATCGCATTCTGAAATTATGTTTTTCAGGTGATTAATTACAACTTGAAATTTTATTATTCTATATTCCATGAATTCTATCAGGGACGCTTTGTTCCTTAACTCATCACTCGATTCACGGTGGGCTTTCATGATATTGTTGTAATCGTCTTCAGATTTATCCATATTTATTAACGAAATATCTAATTAAAATTTAACAGAGCAGATGGAAGGGCTAATTTGGTTAATCTGATATATATGTATGTGTTGGAGCAGCAGGCAGGGTGGCCGACAAAAATTGAGTGATCCGGCAAGTAAACTAAACGCATTATAACATAAAAAACAAAAAGTCAAAAATAAAATAACAAAAATGAGCTAAACCAAACGATTTATTATCCGTTTTTCAAACTATACGGTAATAATAAAAAGTTAGGAGGTTCGGTTTAGAGTTATTGACATTATTTTTTCAGCCCCTGTAGGAACCTTTATTTTATGAAATTTGCTCGAAACCAATTTGTAGGGTTCACCCTGCCTGCTGCTGCTGTAGCTTGTTTAGCTTATGCATAAATGCGGCACTGAAACTGTGTCAGAACAGGTTATCGGGGTAATGTGAGGAAATGTTGTCACTCGGTGTGATCTTTTTTTTGTTGTTGTTTCAGGTCATTGTTTTTATTTATTAGCATTAAGCTCGCGTCGAGCACCAGCGCCCGTCTTGACTGTGTTTTATTTACCCTTATTGCCTTCCAGTTGAGGGTTAAGAAAAATACAGAAAGTAACCACTTCGCAGAAAATATTGCCAATGAGTGCACACGAAATTAAATTTTGCATTGTGCTAAATGTTAATTTTGAATAAATGGCATATGTACAAGATAAAAATTAAACGCACTTACAAAAATGTATATTGCTTCTCTATCCCAGTCTTTGTTTAACATCCATACAAGGGACGAATGAAAATCCGCGCAACTTCTTGTTCACGCGATTGGAACTTCATTGCCCCTGCACGAGCAAATGGGAACTATATACATGTGGCGGGAGGTCCAATTGCAGCTAACAACAGGTTAAAACATCCCTGGTCTGGAGGTAAGCGATCCCCGCGCCAACCTCTGCCCTGAAAGCACCGATGGAATTGGCGTTCACTAGGCTGGATGGTAGGGAGTTCCAAAGGCAGATTCAATATGGGAAGAAGTCCTTGAATGCGTTGGCTCTGGTGAAGGCATCGTAAATTTGCATGAATGTCCTCTAGTGTAAGAGTAGTCTTCTATAAGGGGTTTTTGGCCCAAAACCCTAATTTTGAATCTGAAAACATGATTCTACCCCTTCCATGGCCCCCACAAGTTAGTCTAATCATCATCATCATGAATCCCTTAACGCAAGGGGTCGTTGGGGCACCACAGTTGACTTTGCGACCAATTCTCTCCATCTTTCCCTGTTCTCTTCTGCCCTTTGGGAATCTCCAGATCCCATGACTGTCCACTCCTTAATGTTGTCTTCCCACTTCTTTTTCTGTCTGCCTCTTCTTCTGCACTCTCTCACTGTGCCTTGCAAGATTGTTTTTGCCAGTCCAGATGATCTTGAGACCTGACCGTACACTTCAGTTTGCGCTTTTTTTTTACAGTGGTCAAGAGGTCTTCTTAGGATCCGATGGCTTGTTGGATCCTGTTGTGGACTTCTTCGTTGGTTACATGGTCAATGTATGAGATGCCCAAGATCTTGCGGTAGCATCTCATTTCGAAGGTTTGAATCATTCTCTGTATATCTGATGTGAGCGTCCATGTTTCACAAGCATATAGAAAGATGGATATGACAATCGAGCGTATCAGCCTTATTTTGAAACCAAAAGCAATGTCGGTATCTTTCCATATTGGTCTCAGACTTGTTACTGCTGCTGATGTCTGGGCAATCCTGCAAAGTAGTTCTGGTTTGGAGCCCTCGTCTGTGATAATTGATCTTAAGTACTTAAAGCTTGTGACTTTTTCCAGCTTCTGTCCACTGACCTTTATTTCTGCACTGATGCCATTGGTATTGTTTGTCATCAGTTTGGTTTTTTCGGCGCTAATCTCCATACCGTATGCTGTGGAGGTTGTGTTGAGGCGCTCAACCAAGTCAGCCAGTTCTTTTTCATCTCCTGCTAAACCATCAATATCATCTGCGAAGCGAAGGCTGGTGATTATTCTTCCTCCGATGCTGACAGTGCCCTTGTGGTCATGCAAAACATCTTCCATGATCCTTTCCAGGAAAATGTTGAAAACTGTAGGTGACAGTATACATCCCTGTTTGACTCCAACTGTTGTTTGAAACCAATCTCCTTTGCTGCCATTGATGAGGACAGCACTGGTGGCTTTGTCATAGAGGTGTTCAACAACATGCACCAGGTTTGAGCTGATGTTGTACTTCCTCATAGTTGCCCATAAGGCTGCATGCCAGTAGTGAATGGGGGCGATATAGCGACAATGGGAGTTATCATTAAAAACACCCCTGGGGTATTATAGCGACACGATTTTTGGGGTCAAAACCACAGCCTGGGGTAACATAGCGACAATGGGAATTTTGTATAGCGACTAGTACAGCCTGGGCCTGTATAGCGACAAGAGGAATGGAACAGTTAGGGTGACGTCACGGTACTGGACATTGGCAACAATGTAGCAATGTAGTACCGTGACGTCATGCCACCTGTGTCATTTATATATACAAACACGAATCAGTCGCGTTCGTGTCAGTGAATAGTAGAGTAGGTTTTTAAATTTATTTAGGCAAGAAAGAGTCAATATTTTTGAGGCAATGGAGTGGCCCTGAAAAGGGCCTTTGGGTTTATCTTCTATTGTCTCCATTTTTTCCACCAGCTCTTCACTTTTCCAATAATTCCCTTCTTCTTCTTTTTCTTTTCTTCATCTGGAATCCAGTCAGGATCTCCCATCTCTCTAAACTTTTCCTGTACCTTTATCCAGTTTTGATTTTGTCTATCAAACTCCTCTTTCTTTTTTTTTGGTTTTCCTTCTCCTTTCTCACTTTTGTCCATGTGTCTTTGATTTTCGTTGCCTCTTCTATCATCACTTCTCTCATGAGGTCTTCTGATTTCCTTAATTTCTCTAATCCACAGAGGACAAAAGACCACTCCGTAAAATTGGCTTGCTCTTCTATAAAGCACATCACTTGGATGACATTATCAAGTGCGTCTTTCAATGTCCCCACTCTCACATATTTACGATGGATGAAGCCTCTTATTTTTTCCACCTCCTCTTCTATCATCCCTGCCACCTGATCCCTGGCTACTTTCAGGCTAGTGACTTGACTGGAAACAAAATCTTGGCTGTCTGGATATTTCCATTCCTGTTCTAGCCTTTCCACCACGTAGGCTGCATCCACCATCCAAAAATAACTGTCTCTTAACTCGTTAAACAAATTCATTTTTTTTCTTTTGAAGTTGTTGACTAGTCAACGTGGGTAGCCAGACTGACGAGCGTTCCGCGTTATATAAGTCAAGCACGGACGTGAACGAAAACATCCCTTACACTCACTTCACATATGATATACTATCCTCACCAACGAACGAGAAAGCATAAAACACACAAATATACTATCCACACCAACGAACGAGCAAGCATAAAACACACAAATATACTATCCTCACTAACGAACGAGAAAGCATAAAACACACAAATTTACTATTCACACCAACGAACGAGAAAGCATAAAACACACATATCTACTATCCACACAATCGGGATGAGATGAAAAAAACATACGTATCTACTATCCACACAATCGGGATGAGAAGAAAAAACACACATCTCTACTATCCTCACCAACGAACGCGAACGCAAAACACACACACACACACACACACACACACACACACACACACACACAACAGTAAAGGAGTGAGTATTTATAGTCACACTGCTCTACATTCACACCAATTGGCAACTTGAATAGTCTCTCTTTTTCTAGAGATTTGGTTAGTCCTGAGAAGGGCTGTTTTTTCTTTTTGAATTCCAAATGCACCCGGTTAATGATGACATCTTCCAGGGAGGACACCACACACACAACGACGACACCAATCATTTTCCCAATTAATGCGTATGGTTCAGAGCGCAGAGGGAGTTTGAGTGGCCTCATCATCCCAGTTTTCAGTCTGAGGGATAGTGAAGACTTGTTCTCTCTGTCTTCTCCTATGCCAGACCTGGGGATGGTAAGGTCTCTGCGGCTCCCACTCTTGCCGCTGTCTCTCCAACTCCTGCTTCCAATTTTAAATTTGAGGGACAGCGTCTCTTGGTCGTTGTAGTGCTGGTAATGGTTGTGGTACTGGTAGTGGTTACGGTGCTGGTACTGACTTTGGAGGTGTCCTCACCTCAGGCTTCACCTCACACTGAGGTCTCATGATCAGGTGTGGCAGGAACCTTTCCTTCTCCTTTTCTTTCTTTTTCTTCTCCTCCTCCTCTATTAATTCTTTCTCCGCTATGGCCTCCATAGTCAGTTCGTCTAAAAGACGCCTGGCATACTCCAGGTGCATTTGGAGCTCCAACAATTTGGCTAATCTGCTACTCATCTTCATCGAAGCTGACTAGTCCACAATGGTAGCCAGACTGACAATTGTGCCGCTTTATATTCCTGGAGCGCTCGAAGACGGTCACTTCGTTGTCGGGAGTCACTTCCTTCTTGGGGGCCACGCCCTATGCTCCGATGGTAAGATTGGTTGTACGATTGGACGAGGTGTGGCACTTAAGAGTGTGTTGATGCGCAAAATATTTCCACATGCGTTCTTTCAAGGTGCGTTGAAAACGTTCCACGATGCTAACTTTTTTTCCGGGATTCTCGGTGGTGAAAAAAAGACTGTCACGTTTCTTCAATTCTTTTTGGAAAGCTTGGTTCAGAAATTCGGTGCCTTTTTCAGTTTGCCATCAAAGAGGGTGACGCCCGCTTTGTTTCAACACCAGTTGCAGGGCTCGCACTAACTCACTGCTCGATTTGGAAGTCAATGGTACGACCCAAGCAAATTTGGAAAAGACGTCGTTGACACAAAATAAATCTTTGTAGCCACGATTGTAGGTGGCCAAATGAGAGACATCGGCTAAATCGGCTTGCCATTGGTGATTGATACCCTCTACTTGGGTGCGACTTCTGGAAAATTTTCGTCGAATGGGTTTGTGTAAGGTGTACGTGGCTTGTTCTTGTAACCAGCGTTGCACATGAGGTAAACGGATACTTTTCAGTCGAGTTTTGGCAGCCCGATACAATTTCTGAACTCCTCCGTAACCTGCGGGATGGGCTGGATCGTAGTAAATGCTGGCTAACACCTTCTCCATTTTTTAATAAGTGATCCACTCTTCACTGATGCTACTCTTGTCTTTCTGTGGTATTTTCTTGGTTTGTAATGCTTTGCGTGTCCGACGAGCAATAGGTGTTGAGGAGGAGGACAGTGTTAGAACAGGGGTAATCAGTTCTTGTTTCACTTCTGTCTTGGCTTTCGTTTTCTCTTCTGAGGAAGGAGTATCCATCATCTTTTTAATTCAACCAATTCTGGATGTAGGTGGTGTTGTTAACTTGCGTACTTTTTCTAGTGGAGTTTGAAACTCTTCTTCTTTTTCTGTCTTGATCACTGGGACTAGTGGTAGTGGACTTTAAGTCTTGACCACTGGAGGTGGTAGTGGTGGTGATGGACTTTTCATCAAGGCCTTAAAATCTTTCAGAGTGGGTTGAGCTGTTTCGACTAAAGTTTTTTGGTGAAAGAGTTTCAGTCGTTGCAACAACTGACAGTACCGTTGCGATTTTTCCGTTTCTGACAAATCGCTGCGATCCATCAACGATTGCAATTCGTGTTGTAACTGGGACATCTCGGTCAAATAAGGATTGGAGGTAAATGTGGGGTTCGTTGTTCTTGCCAACGATGGTATTCCATCCATAGTTTGTAAGGGACTAAAGCTAGTTTTCGTCCTTCCATCAGATTTCAAGGATCACGTCTGAGATCTTTTGATTTCAGAGGTCTCTTTTATCTTCTTGGTCTTTTATCTTGGAATTAGGGCTTGTATAATATGTCCCATTGCACTCAGTATAGGTTTCGCTACATTGGTAATAAGTCCTAACAGGGGTAAAAATCCTCCGCGTTGCACCAACATCTTTTTCTTTTGACGAATGGGTATTTTCTTTTGGACCATTTGGCGAAGAACGTGTCGATGTTTGGCTAAGCAATTTTTCTGATGTTTAGTCAAAGGTATTGTGCCTTTTAAGACGTTCAGACAACATTCGCTCACCGTATCGATGACATCTTTGGAGGCAGTTTGAATGAGTTGTTTTCGCATGGGTGGAGGAGCTTTGGACAGGACAGACAACATGTCCCAATGTTTGACCAAACGAGGAGGCAGTCCTTTCCTTTTCTTTCTTTTGGGAATAGAAGAAGGATGTCCTTTTTTGGGTGACATCTTTGTTTGTTGATTCCGGGACACACACCAAAAATACACTAACGTCGATGACTTGTCACACGGTCTTTTATCCTTTTTTTCGGGGGCTATCGCTTCGTCATAAAGGTGACGATGTGTTTTCCAAAATCGCCAAAGAATCCTCCTCTTTGGTGGCTCCTCTTTTTCTTTGGACGAGTGTGTCTTTTCTGGGGGTGATGTCGATGATTGGCTAAGCGTTTTTTCGCATGACGAGACTGTCTTTTTTTTTTCCTTTCTGGGCAGGAGAACGACAATGAGGGAACATCTTTTGGTGCACAAAAAAATACACTGACATCCATGGCTCGACATGCGTCATTTTATCTTATTTTTTTTTTTGGAGCCTCTCCTTTACCCTTGTGACAAAATCATTGGCTATCTGATCGAATTCAAGGAAAGGGCCAAACAAACCTCCCTTTTGGTGGCTTCTCCTTTTCTTTGGACGAGTGTGTCTTTTGAGAGGGTGTCGCCGATGTTTGGCTAAGCGCTTTTTAGGATGACGTGACTGTCTTTTTCGTTTTCCGTTTCCTGTTTGGACCGAAGAAGAACGACGATGGTAACGGTGTACACGTCTTGAAGGGGACATCTTTGGGCGTGCAGCAGCTCAAAAACACTGATCCGTATTGTTTGCCTCAAGTTTTTTTATTACTGGAATGCGTCGCCACTGATTGTCTTTACGTCCTATCAACTTGATGACAGGCAACACACGTCGTGGAGGAGTTCGCAACCGACTAAATCGGGACAGTTCTTGCTTGGACAAATCCGGTAAACTCTGTAACACACCCGTTCTCTCTTGGACTTTGATTTTGGGGGCAGGTACTTTGTGAGCAGCGGCCACAGCCGCTAAAGAGGAAGAGGGTGTCACCGCTGGAGGAGAAGTTTTTGGAGACACTCTCTTGCGAGTAGAAGCTGTTTTCTGTGGACTTTTCTTTTTCTTTTTCTGAGGCTGTGACCTGGTCTTGACACCGTTGCTCTTTTTCTTTTTCTTCTGGGTACGTTTGGGCGTGGCTTTTTTCTTGGGAACGACTTTGGGAGCATTAGGATCCCATTTTAAGAGGGAACGAAAGATGACACCTCCTAGTGAACCGCTACCTCCAGGTTTCAAAATGATCTGCTTTTTGGTTTGAGTGTCGATGCGAGGATCGGCTAGTTGAGTCAAGGCTACTTTGTTTCTCTCAACAAAAAAAAAAAAAACGTTTGGTTTGATGTGGAATCTGAATGATGCCTTGCAGTAATTGACGTGCTGTCACCGTAAATCATCGTAAGACTTCTTTGAGACTAGCTTCTAAGACACGAGCACGTATTTGTGGATTTTTTTCGCGACTGATACCGTACAAGGCACGAATCAGTTTAATGGGAAGATGAGACTGAAGGGACGTCATGTTGACGATGTGTGAGACAGAGCCAAAGTGACCGAGGTTTTTATAGACTTTTTTTGGGTGATTGTGATTAAGTCGACGAAGTGGACGTGTACACGACAGGCCCTCCGTCTTGGCACCAGTGGTGAAACAGATGGGTACGAAATCGCAAATAATCGGGAGTGGTGGGTTTTAAATCCACGAGTAAATAAGTGTGTGGGGTTTGAGTGGCATCGTCGTACGCATTTGTCAGCCAAGGCGTCCCTAACTGTTTGGCTAAGACTTGTACTTGCAATTTATCTCTAGGGCTTTTAAACAACACCACGTAATGAGCATTGAGACTGATGGTACGATGGGCTTTACTTTGTTGAAACAAATTTTGGGTAATGTAAATGACACTGGCATTACGATGATGCCCTTTGCGCGTAAACCAGAGTTTAATTTCTTCTTCGTCTTCTCCTAACATGTCGTCAAAAATAACCAAATGAGTTTGACTAGGGTCAGACACGATCCCGTCGTCCTCGCCAGGAATGCCTTCCACAAAGACGATGGAAACGCCTTGACTTTCTCGCAGAAGGCTATACGCCGATTGCCACTCTTTGTAACACCACACGATGCGTTGAGGGGGACGATCGATCAAATGATGTTTATGTTCGATCAAACGTTTGACAAATTCGGTTTTGCCGGAACCGCTAGGTCCGGCAATGAGCATGTTAAAGGGATGTCGAAGATACAAGGCCTCCCAACTAGTCCGATCTACGTGTTCGTCAATGAATTTGACAGTGGAGGAAGAGGGAGCAGAGACAGTATAGTTAGCCATAGTAGTGTAAGACATGTCACTTTTGACACTAAGACAGACAAGACAAGAGTTTTTATACTTTTTCAGGACACGTTTATTGTCATCTTTAATGGTGAACAACACGAAAGACAAAAATACATAAAAGTTAAATTGTTAAGTACATAAATAAAAGACACATCAAAACGATCAAAGTGGAATATAAACAAGTCTCTGTACAACATTTGTGGTGATCAAGAGGTGAAATCGTAGGGGTAGTGTGTAATGTTCTGAGAGTCTCTACACTCCTTGGCACAATCACACAAGAGCCCTCCCGGAATGGTCTTTCAGGGATGTCGATCACGGTTCTGTCCTGAAGAGAGTAGTTTTCCTCGGTCACGACTTCTTCTTCTTCTTCTGGCACTGTCACTAACACTGGTTTAAAAGTTACTTTTTTCACGGAACGTTTTAATTTTTTAGGATTACAAATCTTGGGCATAGTGTGGCACTTCTTTTGTCCAAGCCTCAAACCCCCAACTTTTCCAGTCACGTACATCTTTCCAGTGAGGGTGTAAGTCACAAGCTACACACACGTCGTCGTACAAATCTTCAGTGCCTAAAAGTTGACGAATCTTGTTTTCCCGTAGAGGTTGAGAAGTATCAAGATGAAAGCGCAAATCTTTGAGCAGAATGAGTCTCTCGTGTACATTTAAAGGGACCACTTTCATGTTTTTTGGAATGGTAGGTACTGTTCGTAAAGAGTCTACAAGGAATCGGCTGGTAAATGAAATCCCAGAAAGCAAGTCACTAAGACACATACTACACGTCGACCCCAATTCAATGGACACAGTTCTCGTAATAAACGATCGTTATTCTCTACCGTTTCAATAGTGTCATTGATTTCCTTCCACAGAATCTGTTGTATCACGAATGATAAAGGTCGTGGCATAATAGTCCGCTTTTAAACCCTCTTTGGTGTCAGGTAATGAGTGTAGTTTTTGAATAGCCTCGATTTTATTTTAGTACCGTACCAAAAAAGTTTAGTCACTAACTCACACATCACACGTCGCACAGAAGTTTCCTCTTGAACTAGAAAGAATTGTTCTTGTAAAGATTTGTTGTAATCCTCTAACTCGTCCGTTGGAATTCGGTGTCCTAATATCACCTTGTAAGCTGAATGAGTGGTATCCAAAAATTTATGAATTTCACGCGATTCATCAATGTCTGACCATTGGAACACTTTCATCAGAATCAGTCCTCTTATAGCATTTAGATACCAGTGGTTCCAACATCGGTGACGTAACGGATGCAATGGTTCTTTGCGTTTCACTTGTATTTTGACGAACTCATGGTAAATGCGTTCTCTCAATTCCACAGGCAAACCACGAATGTTCTCTTGTAAAGTATCCATAACCATGTCAGTCAATCACTTCTCCTAGAGCGAAAGTAATGAACGTAGTGAGTCATTTCTGACCACTGCCATTCAGGGTAACGGTCAAGAATGTCATTAAAATCTTCAAATGTAAATGGTCTAAAGTGGAATATTAGGAAGAACGCACCCTTGATCCAGAGAAATCGGACTTGCTTGTTGACTTTGGTCGATTTCCTCTTGTGAATTTCTCGACATAAAAGTTCTACAGTCACAAATTGAGATTTGGCTCTGGCAAGTCCCTGCCAAAAATCCTTGTAGATCTTCTGTTGCAATTCGTTTGGTAATCTTTGAAGATTATTTTTTACATCGGGTTTAAATACTTGTCTAGGGGTTGTCCAACGTTTGACTCCTAACCAATCAGCTGGTTTCTTACACGACATGGTATGCCCACTTCAATGACGAGGTCCCACTAAAGGTAGGTAGTGACAATCTGGAGACCATCGAGCATGTTCCAGGTAAGCGCAATCTTTCTTCTCCCACTCGTGAAGTGACACACCACAACTGAAGTACTTGACTTTATCCCCTTCGCCCAAGTAGATAAATCCAGCTCTAGCTAATTCTTCAGGGGTAGGTCTTCCCAGATATTTTGGCCATTTTCCTTGGAAGGTTTGGATCCGACTTTGATAGTCACAGTATTCTGGCAAACGCACAGGGAACGAATATTCGTCTTTCACGGGTTCATTTCGATGAGGTTACGGTGAAATATGCAGGAGCCTGCTCAGTTTTACATGACATCCGTAGGGTGGTAGCCGCATGGTTTCATTAGGATGACATCAACCATGAAAACCAGTAAAGAGAAAAGGTGTACGATAACGAGTGGTATCGCCTTCGCATCCATCAGGTTTGACACGCACAGCATCACTTTCCATGGTAGGTATGGTAGTAGAAGTAGCAGTTATAGCAAAGTTCCCATGATGATGTGGTACTGAATCGCTAAGGTCATAGCGTACGGCATCCCTGCCATCGCAAGGCACAACATCGTACTCGAGTTTACTCTTGCTTGATACTTGCTGTTTGAAAGGATGAATTTTTTTCTCGCTTGGCGTTTGTAGTGACAATGAACTATCAGTCTTGAATGTTGTCCCTTTTTATATGCTCGCCAATATCAGTGTGATCGTACGGTAAAGTAAAGTGATTGGGAAGCCGTACTCGCTTCTGGTACACTATTTGATAGACTTTTTCCAAGGGGCGGCTAACGATTTGGTGTGTGGGTGAACGTACAATTTTGTGCAGTTCGTGGGTGGTCACTTTAAAATTTCCATCCTGTCCAGTCTGCAAGGCTTCTTTCAAGACGCCAAAGTTTACCAGTTGACTGGTGCGATAATTCAGAGTCAATCCTTTCACTTTGCACTCCGTGTACACTTCTCCTTGTGGGTCACGGTATTCGTAGCCGTAATTTTTGGGACAGCCACTTGCAAAACTTAGAATCTTGTCGTCGGGATGCTCGTCCGTCCAGGCTCCTAAACGGTCTCCTTCGATAACAGGGTGAGGTTCACCCAGGCGATCGATGTAGATGCAACTGTCCGTGTCAAAATACAGCACACGATCTCCTAATAGGTGCAACGCTTCGTACAGTTTTAAGCGAGCATGGGCTATCACGTAAGCCGCAATGATGACATTTCCAAATTCGTCGGCTTCTACAAAGTCCAGTTCTTCTTCGTAATTGACTAAGATCAAGTCCTCACGAAGGACGCCTACGTATTTCATGTATTTGGTTTGTCGTGAATCATCTGGAAGTAGCGGGAAGGTTCTGTGAAATACTCCGTCTTGGGTAAACAGGGTCGTTGTGCCATTTTACCCCACAAGCAATTTAACATCACTTTGGCAAACGATCGCCTTCCTTCATTTTTCTCGACGTGGTCTAAAGTGATCCCTTCCTGCTCCCAGTATTTCTCTTTGAATTTTTTTTGGTCTTCGGGAGTGTGGCACCAGGAAGGATAGCCGCTAGCTTCTTGTTTCAGTTTCAAAAAGGCATTCACGTAGTCTGCAAAAATGCCTTTCTGAGTCTCGTCCCCCTTGTGGTATTTTTCTGTCTTGGGAAAGTGGTAAATTTCGTACACTTCTAACAGTTGGTATCCCAAGTCCAGAACTTTAAACAATTCCACACTGACCCACGTTCCTGTCAAGGCGCGTTCTTCCTGAGTGTGCTGACAAGGTCGGTCTTGGTTGCACGTTTCAGCACAAGTACGGCACAAGGGAAACATCAGTTTTACTTGGCAATGGTGAGGTAAAACGGGATGGTAAAAGTACGTGGGAGGCAAGATTTTACATTTGATCAATCCTTCGTATTGTCGAATATTGTCCACGTCGATGTGTTCCGTCAGCAATTGTGGGTGCCTTACGGGAAAGTGACAAGATTTGCACACGTACGGATACAGAGAACACACGTCCAAGTATTTGATTTCCTCTCCTTTCTCTTCATCGACCTGGTACAGCAAACAGGTGGCATTCGTCCGTCCTCCGTACAAACTGTCCCTTGGGTTCAGTGGGTCTACCAGCTTGTAACTTTCCACGATGCGCTTAAACTCGGGATCGGTTTTCAATCGCTGATCGTACTCGCGTTCCCACATTTCTACCACTTGGTATCCTTGCTCTTCTAACTTCAAGCGTCGCTGACAAGTGGCCTGGTACAAGTCTTCCATAGTCCGTTGTAAAAACTGATTTTTAGTGTCACGTTGAGGTAGCAGATGGGACATTCGTGAAATAAGCACCCGTTAAACTCGTACACAATATGAGGGTTTTCTAAGTCCCAGCCATCTACCGAATACGTTCCGATGGTCTTTTCGCCTCCTCCGTTGCAGACATGTTGGATACACTTGTCTTCCTTGTTGCACAAGTAATGTAACCAGCATAGGGCTTTGACCGAGTATTGACGTTTGACAAAATTGGTTGTTTGAGGACTCATGACAGCCAGGGTGTTTTTGGGCATAAATCGTTGGCGGTAGACTAAGGAACACGCTTTGGCAATGGTGCAGGCTTCTTTCAAAGGATCGATCCCTCCGTGTTCCATGAACAGTTCTCGAAATTTTCCACAGCATCGCCGTAAATATCTACGTCGGAACGACAATATTTTAACTTTTCTTCCTGAAAGTCGAAGGGGTCCGAGGCGTGAGTCTGGTACCAACCGTAGAAAGCTTCTCGTTGTTTAGTACGCATGTTGTCGGGGTCGTAGTAGTGAGCCTCAGGCAGATGGGGTAGAACGGCATGTTGATTGGCTTCGGTATTGAAAAAGTGCGGAAAATAGCCTTTGGCTATTTCTGTCATTCCAAACGTTTTAGGCATGCGACTCAAAGGCATGGCCAAGTAACTCATCGAATCTTTAAACTGCACTTGTCCCACTTGCATGGAAATGATTTTGGCTCCGTTCAAAGTCATTTTCGGACGTTCGGTACTTTGTTCCGTATAGTATCTGAAAAGAAACTGCCCATCGTATCCCGAGAAATTGTGAGCCATCACCGTGGCATAGCGATGACAATCTCCGTAACGTTCGATATCTTCTTGATTCCACGTCTCGTCGATAGGGTCTAAGATCCATTGGGCGAAATCGGCTAGCGTGTTTGGTCCCCGAAAGATTTTTTCACGTCCTCCAGGAATCTTGCTGCAGTGAGGGCAACGAGTCAAGATAGGCTCTTGGATGCACTTCTCACACGCTCGGTGAGCCACGCAGAAATTAGGAATGTGAATGCCAATCTCTTGCATGCATTCGAAATCGAAAAAGATGAAATTCCCTTTCTTCTTGTGGTCATCTTCTTCCTGTTGGGGTTGATATTTTTGAATGTAGCATTGGTGTTCCAAGTCCACGATTTGGCGACAAATGTGACATCGTTTCTTTCCTGAACATACGTTAGCCTTGGCACTAATGGTATGTATGCCTTGTCCGCAAGTAGCGCACAATCTCAGAAGTTGGCAAGCACTTTTCTGCTGTGAACCTTGCGTCTTCAGATATTGTTGGTAACAGGTTGGACTGACAAAAGTGCGCTGACAAGCAGAGCAATGCACTCGTTCTTGTCCTTCGTCTAGACAGGGCTTAGAGGCTAAACATCCCTCACATTTCGATTCACAATGCTTGTGTTGCTCTCGATTGTTATAGCCATAGTCACATTTCTCACAGTAATAACTGTATGACAGGAATGCAGTGATACTGGTAATGGCATCAAAATGTTCATCGTGATGATAGACGTGAATGAATTTTCCTTCTTTGAAATTTTTGCCTCGAAACAACAGTGGTCCGCGCACTTCTTGAGGGTGTACTTTTAAGGTGTAGCGTGGAGCCAAGACGACTTGCAATTTTTGCATTTCAGGAATGCCACAGGATGTGTCTTTGGATATCCCCGCTTGTTGTAACAGGAGTTCTGCTTCTCTTTGTTGTTTGGCTCGGTCCAATCGTTGAATAGTTTTCCAGGCTCTTTTCCATTCTGCCGTGTCATTCTTGTCGGAATACGTTCGTCCTACGACGATGACACGGGATAAACACGTCTTGTCTTGAGGGTTGTTAATTTGAACGAGGCTACGCTTGATGCTGCGAAGATTGTCTACCAAGATCGCCTTTTTGGGTTGTTCTTTCCCTTGGGGAAGAGACACGTGGGTCATGAACAGTGTCGCTTTTCCATCGGTGATGTGAAACTTGTCATTGGATTGTTGCACGTGTTGAATCTTGTCCATGACTTTGGAAGGTGTCAGTTCTGCTGGGCTGCTAAACTCGATCCAAACGGGGGACTTCAAACTGTCGTGATGAATGGAAAGTCTCAAGCGATCATCTTCTTTGGCTTCACATTGCCGTTTCAGTGTGGTTAACAAAGAATCCCACACATCAATGATGAACCCTTCTGCTTTCTCCAACGGTACGTCGGACTTGAAATCTTTAAACTTCACAGCGTACGTGTAGGCCGTAGTTCTAAATTTTCTGGAGGAGCGTTTGTCCGTCTCTCGAATGTGGTAGTACTTTTCAGGGTTTACTGATGGTAATGGACTTTGGTTTGGTGTAGACTCTCTGGGCCTAGATTCTGGTTCACTCATCTCATCTTCAAAATCGCTGGCATGAATTTGAGCCAAGACTTCAGCTACTGTGCGAGGCGATAAATCACGTTTCTGCCTCTTACTTTCTTCTCCTTTCTTTACGAAATGATGCGATCGTTTCATTTTGACTGCAAAAAGTCAAATGACTACATTTGAAACGCCATGGACCCCTATATATTTATGTCAGGCTTAGTGCATATATAAAGGGTTGGTGCCTTCCCTCTCAGTATTCATTTTGCTCTCAAGCCGTTCAACACGATGGAAGAACCCACACAAATTGAACTTCTGATTAGAGCTTTGCGAGGTGTCATAAGAAAGTTTTCTTCAGACAAGCCGACGAACCACTCTCCCTCCTTTCGAGATAAAAGTCAAGATACTTGCTATATCTGCCAGAAGAAACGGCATTGGGCTACAGAATGTCCAGACCGTCAAAAAAGCAAGACCAGTGTCAGAAGAGACAAAAGTCAAGATATCTGTTATCATTGTGAAGAGAAAGGACATTGGTCTTCAGAGTGTCCTAAGAAAGAACAGGAGCAGGAGGAGGAGGAGGAGGAAGAAGAAAAAGAGGTGCCCTCGGCAAAGGAAGAACCCCGACACGTTGAGAAAGAGAAGACAGAAAAGAAACGAAGACGAGAAAAAAGTCAGGAAGAAGAAGAAGGAGAGGAAAAAGTGTAAAAGTGAAGAAATTAAAAAAACAGAGAGAGTGAAAGAAGAAAAAAGACACAGAAGAAGTCTATGAACTTTTTTAAAAAGTGTTGTGTTATGTTGTGTTGTGATATTGGATTGTAAGTATTTGTACCAGAATAGACCAGACTGAAAAAACGTAAGTGTCTCTTGGTTTTGATTGTTTAGAATAATAAGGGTCTACACTCACGCACTCGCAACACGTATATCATAGGGTTAAACAAGGGTTTTTTGAGTTTTAATTGATTTTGGCAAAATGAAATAGTATCTCTTTTCGAAAGAAGTGAGTGGCCCTGAAAAGGACCATTGGGTGTTTGTTTTTTTTTTCTTCAAAAAACAAACTACTTAGGAACGAGAAGCAATCCGCTTTAACCGCCTTAAGCCTTTGCCACGACCAAGGCCTACTTGTGGACTTGCTCCTGTCAATGATTGGGTAGAAATCACTAGGGGTGGTATCTCTGGTGTAGTAACAGGGTTGGACTGTTTGGCTCGGGAAGGCCTTTTTCTCTTGGGTCGTAATAAAGAAGTCTGATACATTTGTTTTAGGCTTCTTAACTCTGCCAAAATGTCCAAGAGTGCCGTTACCGTTTGAGGTTCACTGTTCTCCTTCTCTCCTAGCCTTTGTTTCTTCTCTACTGCTTCTTCTTCATGTCGTTTCCTTCTTGCCTCTTCTTCTTCTTCTCGCTGTTGCTGTTCAAGGAGAAATGCTTGTTCTGGTTCTTTCTGCTGTTGTAAAAATTTCTCCAATTCTTCTTTCTGTCTTTGTTTAAAATCGTCGACGTGTGTTAAAGAAGGAGAAGGTGGTGAAGGTAATGGTACCGGAACAAATTCTTGTGAAGAAGAGAAAAAATCTACTAAATCCCAATTGAAATCAACCTCTTGTAGAAGTAGCGCTGAGTTAACTTTGGTAGCCACTGCAATGCCATCGCTTCTCGTGTCCAAAGCTGGTGCACCCCAATTCATTGTCTTCTTAGTTTCCGTCATGTTTCACAAAACAATGTCGCATCGATTCACTGCGCACAGACGCTAGCGCACCTATATAGCGAATGTGACGTCACAGGTAGCTCCCTTCGGATTGGAAGACAGACTCCGCGAAGTGACTGAATTTTGTAACGCATATTTGGATTGGTGAACAATTTCAATCCGTTTCGATCCCGTCTTCCACTATAAATAAACGCGGTTCACTTCATTCTCTTCACCTGTTCTCGTCACAAAGATGTGGACCAACGTTGAATCGTCTACTTTCGTATCGTCGTTGTTTTTCCGTACGGACTTTCCCATGTATGTGAGATCATCATGGAGAATCGTTAGGATCACCGAGACAAGTGTTTGGAAAAGAAGGACCTATGTGGAAAGACAAGGCTGTCTGAAGCGAGTTCTGATTTATGGACCAGAGGTTAGACGAAGCTTGAGAAAGAGAAGAAGACCTATGCGATGCCCTCTATGTTAACGACATGGTGTTAACATAACAAACAAAGGCCCTTTTCAAGGCCACTTCATATACCTCGAAAAGATATTAATTCTTTCTTGCCTAAAATTTTTTTTATTCGATTTTATAATTTATGTAGATATTTATTCTCTCTTCCCTAAAAAATTTGTTTAGTCGATTTTATAATTTGTGTAGGATGGATTGATGTTCATCAATCTATGGAAAAAAACGAATATATAAAACATACTCTACTAAAACACGAACGCGACTGATTCGTGTTTGTATATAGAAATGACACAGGTGGCATGACGTCACGGTACTACATTGCTACATTGTTGCCAATGTCCAGTACCGTGACGTCACCCTACCTGTTCCAGTCCTCTTGTCGCTATACAGGCCCAGGCTGTACTAGTCGCTATACAAAATTCCCATTGTTGCTATATTACCCCAGGCTGTGGTTTTGACCCCAAAAATCGTGTCGTTATATTACCCCAGGGGTGTTTTTAATGATAACTCCCGTTGTCTCTATATCACCCCCATTCACTACTCATGCCGTACCGTATCAAAGGCCTTTTTGAAATCTATAAAGACGTAGTATAGATTCTGATGATGCTGAATGTATTTATCGCAAAGGAGCCTGAGATTGAAGATTTGTTCGGTGGTGCTCCTTCCTGCTCTGAAGCCTGCCTGCTCTTCAGCAATAATTTTCTCAGCTTGAGGCTTTAGTCTGTTGAGAATTATCTTCAGCATGACTTTGCTCGGGTGACTGATCAAACTGATGGTTCTGTCGTTTTGGCATAGCTGTAGGTTTCCTTTCTTGTTGAGCACGATGACCAAGGACTGAGTCCATGTGGTGTGCCATTCTCCTGTCTGCCATATCTTGCAGATTGTTGTTAGGACTGTGACTATCTTTTCTCCTCCTGCTTGAATGAGTTCTGCTGGTATGTTGTCAATGCCAGCTGACTTTCCTTTCTTTAGTGACCTAACTGCAATTTCTACTTTTTCACGAAGAATGGGGTTGTCATCAATTTCATCTGCCTGAGGGCAATTTAGTATTGCTGGATCTCCTTGGGTCTTATGATTGTACAATTCTGAGCAGTATTCTATCCATCTCTTGAGGATCTTTTGATCTTCTGTGAGGCATTTTCCTGATTTGTCCTGGATGGTGGTAGTTTTCCCTTGTTTATGGGAAGTGAGATCTTTCACCAGTTGATATGCCATTTTGCTGTCATTTCTATTCAGACTGTCTTTGATTTTGCAGCATTGTCTTTCTATCCAGGATTCATTTGCCCTTTTCATGCTTTTCCAGATCATGTTGTTTATCTCTCTGTATTTTCTAGCTCCTTCATTATCTCTTTTCCCTTTTTTCAGTTCTCTTCTTTTGTCACATAGTTCAAGGACATCTGTCGTGACCCAAGGTTTCTTTGTTCGACGATATTTGCCAATGATCTCGCTAGCTGTGCTAGTCACCGCTGCCTTGAATGTGTTGTTAAGGACTCTAGGTCGGTGTCTTGGCTGTCCAGGGTTATCAAAGGGACAAATTTACCACCTATCATTGCTTGGAAGGCTTCTGTGACTTTTGGATCTTTCAATTATTCAAGGTCAAATCTGATTCTTGGTTAGTTAGGGTTTCTGATCATTTTCAGGTGGAGGCGAAACGTTGTCATTAATAAATCATGGTCACTTCCAATATCTGCCTCTGGAAAACTTCGTGTTCGGGCGATATTCAGTCCTGTGCAAAATCGTTTTTTCCACCAAGATGTAGTCAATCTGGTTGTGATGTTGTCCATCTGGACTGTGCCAGGTCCATCTTCTAGATGCTCTGTGAGGGCCGAATGTGTTGGGTAGCACAAAATTGTTGGAGGTAGCAAACTCCAAGAGCCTGAGTCCTCTTTCATTTCTGTCTGCATTGTAGAAGGGTCCACTGGTGCTTTGCCAGTTTGTCTGTGAATCAACTCCCACCTTTGCATTCTAGTCTCCTTGTACAAACAGAATGTCCTTCTTGGGTGAGTTGTGAATGACATCTTGCAGTTGGTTATAAAAATTCTCCAGTTCGTTGTCATCATAGTCAGATGTGGGTGCATAGGCCTGTATGATGGTAATGTTGAAGGGAGTCGCCCTCAGACGGATGTTAATGAGCCTTTTTGAGACTGGGTAAACAATGCCCTTGTGGACAGGAAATTCAACGCCTTTGCAGTGTTTGTCCCCTCTTCCGCTGAAGTAGAGCTTATGCCCTTCATCTGTTGTTATTTCGCCAAAGTATTTCTAGCGCACTACGCAGAGACCAATAATGTTCTAGCTGTACCTCTCCTACTCATGTGTAAGTTCTTTCAACTTTCCCACAGCTCTCGGTGTTCTAACGTTCCATGTGCCGATGATGATGTTGTCTCTCCCACGGATCTTGGTAATGTGGGCACCAGTAGCATACTTGTCACCTCCGTCCTGGCGTGCAGCGGAAGGCGCGGTCATTGTTGATCCGGACTGCGATCCGGTATGGAAGAATTGTTAGTTGTCTTCATGTGGTGTGTCAAGGGCAAAATACAACCTGGCGGAGCCCATCCCTCTCCAGACTGGATGAACACAGCCGAAATCCACTGATATAATGTGGCACGCCCTGGCCCTGAGCTCTTGGTCGTTGAGCTCATCTTGGAGCCATTCCGCCCTGGCCGTTGACTTCATCGAGGAAGACTTCCGCCCAGTGATGCTGTGCTATCATTACACTATTTTACCCATAGTTGGGAGACTCTTGGAGGCGGGAGCGTCTTATTCCATCCCGTACGGATCCAAATGATATGTACCACTGCCCGTAATCTAAACAACTACGAAAACAACTCTACTGAGGCAACAACGTCTATTTCATAATCGTTTACTCGTCGAGGACATATTTTTGATCATCGTCGTCGTCCGACAAAATAGGGGTTTCATCCAGAAACACCCCTTATATAAGACTGCTGATACATTTCACACAAAATGTTACTATGTAGCTGCTAGCAATTGTTATATCTGATATTTCACACAAAATTGCTAGAGATTTCTCGAGATATTTTTAACGTCTCGCTTTTGCTATGATATAACTCTCATCATGATGACAGAACAATAATTTTACCGCTGATAAGAGAATCAGGTTCTAACATTTTGATAAAGTCTCCATGAGAAACTATTGTCTTATTAACTTAACATATTTTTAGCACACCATCTACTGTCATTTTTGTGTATTTGTTTTGCGATATCGGATTATAAAGATTGTCAATAGTTTTAACGAGCTCTTTTGTGACCAAAGAAAGTTTATCGAAATATTCTGAATAATCATTGCAAACCAGAGACAACTTTATCTTGTTTCTATCTTTGAATTACGTACTATACTTCTCGTTAAGCACAATCGTCGTATGCTTCCCCTTAAACAGAATTATCTTCACTTTTTATGTGGTATCTTCCACCGTAATATATTCCATTCTATTTCATAATTCACACACAATTTGCTGAATAATGTTTTTTCATATTTTGCAACTCTTTTTGGTATAACATCAACAAGTAGATCATCTTTAACTCGTGGTTCTTGTGTCAGATCTAACATTATAAACTTTTCACCTCTGAGATATGCTTGAAGTTGATTAATATTTTATTTTTTAAGTCGCTATTGCTGTCTTACGAGACTAGTTCTTGTTCTCATATTTTGGCTCTATTATTTTTGTTGATCGTTGATAACGCAATACCTGCTCCTGACACTATGGATTTGCTGTTCGTTAGTTTAACACGCTTCTGATTCTGCTGTAATATTTTCTGGCGCGTCTGTTACAATGAATTTTTTTTTATGATAATGCCTGTTGTACTTGATCAGCTCGTTACTGTTGTTTTTTTTTTTTTTTTTTTTTTTTTTTTTTTTTTTTTCAATCTTGTTCTTGTTTCTTACCACCATGAGATTTTGTTTTTACGAGCTTAGATCTGTTGCTTATCGTAGAATTTTCCTTGTTAATTTCGAGCAACGTCTTTGTCAACAGCGACTCAACTCGTAATCACTGTTCCTCGCAATCGTTTGGATGACAATACTTGCTAATAACATCACAATCTCGGATAGCTTTTTTTGTTGTGAACGTCGCATTCCAGTAACTCCAACAAAATTGTCTTCGGTTTCTTGTAGATCAGGTGATCTGAGTGTTAAACGTTTCATTCTAGCGATTTCATTAACTGCTTGAACTTCTCTAGCGCTTTCGGGGTCTTGCTGATCAACATCAGCTATTTCTATTTTTCTGTAAGGATTAAATATGGTGCTGTAAAACTCTTTTGCAACTCTGATCGACGGGGGATCAACAGACATTACAAACGATATTTATACAAAATCATCAATCGTGTACAATTGAAACATTGTCATATTAGGGTAAGGACTTGCTGCATTGACAACATATATCCGAAAATAAATGCACTTGTTAACCGTGATAGCATTAGCGATAGTAAACTGTTGACTCGTTGCGATATGAACACCCGTTGCGCTGCACGGAGTTGTCCATGTGGTATTATCTATCGATTACTCTAATCTTCAGTTGTATATGCGGCCGACACGAGCATTTAATCGTCCTCGTAAATGAAACTTCCAAATTGCAACTGCATTAGGGCACTTAATTTTGATCCAAATATTAGTTGTTTCTCCATATGTTCCCCACTCGGGGACCTCCAGATATGACGCTGTTAAACGAAAAAGCAAAATTTGGATTATTTCCAGGATATTGTGTTGATGCCGTTGCAACAAAACCCCAAAGATTATCTGTCGAATCAACAAGACATGGAATATAACCGACGTTATTGCGAGCTCGTTTTGTGCTGCCAATAACAACACTATCAACATAAAGCTTATTTACAAGATCAGATACAGCAACAGGAACGTATATTGGTGTTATTTTATTTGCCACAATGCCGATGGCTCCTGTGATTGTACCTCCGGTTCGCTTAACGTAAAGAGCATAAGCTGATGTACCTGCAACAGCAACTGCATTATTTACTGCCACGTCGACGTAATATTTGTTTCTCAGATCAAATGGAGATACTGGCTGTTTTATACTGTTTAACGGACTTGACAACATTGTCGCGCAGATAATATCACGAGAGCAATGCGGTGATGTTTCCAGAGACAAATTTGTTGATTTGTATTAAGAGGCAGCTGATGGAAATCAGTTTTTTCTAATTCAATAAATTTGCCAGAGATACCAAGCGCATGTTTCGACGCGGAATTAACAAGTTTTTAGACTGTAAAGAAGTACAAAATTAATACGTGATTTGTGTCATTTAGATTTTTAACGTAGCTTTAACAATTTTTCAGTCATATCGCTACGATGTCTGCAGTGTGACAGTTTATAGTGATGTCTATCACTGGGGCATCATGTCCCAGACATGTGGCATGATGTCCCACCCACTAACATTATCCAGACACCAGGTAGACCAGTCCTAACACTAACCTCTTAATGCTGAGAGCCAAGCGAGGCAGCTATAAAATTAATGTATTATTCACAATAATGGACAAGGCGCGGATAAATCTTCTTAAGAAATGTGTGACAGCAAGAGCTGCGTTTAAGAAAAAAGTTGAGCAAGAACGTGCTGGACAACAACAAACCTCAGAAGAAACTGCTAGACTATTTAAGCCTATCACAGAGTCTGTACTTGGCAAACAGCTCGGTGTTGATAAAGTATCACCAGAGAATCTAGAAAAACTAAAAGAAAAGGTTTGCGAGGACTACTCGAAAAAGGACAGAAGAAAATTGCTTAGGATATTGATGAGCGAATTGGTGATCCTAATGCACGACAAGCTGAGGTTTTACAAAAAAAGAGAGAAAAAGATATTTTATTTAACAACCAGATGAGAGAACAACGGGAAAAACAAAAGATCCTTGAGGAAGTAAACAAGAAAGGAATAATAGAAAATTATCAAAAGACTATTTACAAAAAAAAACAGATTTTTCAGAATATTTTACCTTCTAGCTTGACAAAAGATATGTTAAGTTTGAGAAAAACACGAAAAATATGATCATGGACTAAAAATGAAGATTCTTTTTTCTTAAAAATTTGAATAATTGTAATACAAAAAGCAGATGAGGCTATAAATGGTTTAGATTCTGCGACGGAAATTGATGATGCCAAAAACTATTATAAGATATCAGGACAAGATGTTATTGCTAATGTATATATTTGGAAGTTTTTGATAGAGTTTCAAGACCTGAAATAGGTTACACAGCTGCAAAAAATTTCAGACAATGAGGAAATAAATAGAAGATGAAGAGTTAAATAAAATGAAAACAAATCGAGCAGCAGAGTATAGAATATGATAAACAATTTGAATCAGACTCTGAATATGATATTGTAGAAGAAACAGCAGGTGAAGGATTAATGATCTTTAACTCGGCAGCTGATATTATTGATCGACTGATGCTGCTAATCTTATCGAAAGAAGCTGCAAACACGAGCACAGAAATTAACAATGAAATAGTTGAAATACTTGATCATCTAAGATCAAACGGTCTTTATCGACAGACGAGTATTATAAGTGTCACACAGCTATCTGATTTGCGGCGAATTAATTCGCTAACGAGCACCAGGATTATTGTTTAGTTTGTGAATAACAAACAGAAATGTCGTCGATGACGTTGCTACGTGATTCGTCTCAGACAACATCGAACAGCGAAGACTTTTCTGTTTTTTATAACCCTGTTATTAGACTTGGAATTGATCAGTATGAGATCGGATTAGTATCTGCTACTGTCTGGCACTCGCTGGCATATGTCAAAACTAACGTCAATGATGATTTTACATTTGGAATAAAAACCAATGGCATCGAGTGGAAATCTGTTAAGACACCACAAGGAGCCTACAACGTAACAGATATCAACAAAAACAATAAAATATCTTATTACCGCTATCAGCAGTGATATGTCATCTGAAAATTTTGAGATCATTCCGAATTATAACACGTTACGAGCAAGAATAACATTAAAAACAAATTGTTTGTAGATCTAAGCAGACAAAACACAACCGGATCATTGTTAGGTTTTAATAAACAACAATATGGATCCGATCAGCAAAGCCGATCTGTTGCGATAATATCATATGACAGTGAATCAGCCGTCAACATCACAGATGTAAACACAATCCTGATAAACTGTTCTATTGCAACTGGGTCATACACGGCACGAGGTAGCCACGGGGCAAACAATATCTTCGTTTAGTTCTGATGTTTCACCTGGTTCGCTGATGCAAGTAAATCCGAGAGAGATAATGTACTATCCTATCAGTGTTGAAAATCAAATATCATATCACGATGACACTTACCGATCAATCAGGTGGTCAGATTGATCTTAACAACGAAATTGTGACGTACTATTTGCATTTTCGGTTGGTCAAATGACCATAGGGAGCTAGCTCATTAGTTAACTAATCACAGCCAGTTTTATCAAACAATTTGCATAGACAAGATGCAACAACATAAAATTTATCACAAGAAATCGTAGGTAGTTTTTTCGGGATTATCTTCTCAAAGATAATCGAAAAATATACCTGGAATAGCTAATTCAGTAGCGCCAATCTCGTTAGACGCGTCAAAGGCTTTTGCAACAGGATCCGCATCTGCAGCAGGAACAGCTGTCGGACAAAAGATCGCTGATAAAATCAAAGGTGGAGTGCCAAGTGGTTCGGATATAAAACATTTTATTTCTGAAATAGCTTCATCATCAGAAACAGCACGTGCGATGATAACACCAACAAAAAAAATTTTGTCTCCGGCCAGACCGCTCCTGTGGCCTAGTGGTTAGGGCGTCCGCCTCAGATGCGGGAGGTCGTGGGTTCGATTCCCGGCCGAGTCATATCAGAGACTTCTAAAAATGGTACTAACAGCTGCCTCGCTTGTCGCTCAGCATTAAGAGGTTAGTGTTAGGACTGGTCGGCCTGGTGTCAGGATAGTGTGACTGGGTGGGACATCATGCTACATGTCTTTGGCATTATTCCCCAGTGCTAGACATCACTATAAACTGCCACACTGCAGACATCGTGGCAATATGACTGCAAAATTGTTAAAGCTACATTAAAAATCCAAATCACACACACACACACACACACACACACACACACACACACACACACACACACACACACACACACACACACACACATCCCGTCTCCAGCCAGAAAAGATATTAGTAGAAAGGTAATAGCACGAGCTAGACCAAAACTTGGTGTTGCTGCGTTTTAGGTGATTGTAATATAATCCCGATTTTGTCTGACGATTACAATAAAAATGTCTGTTAAAAATTATCTTGACCTTGCCGACGAGATAACCGTAGACGACTCTGCAACAGAGTTCGAGTACGTTGAATATCTCGATGAAAGTTCAATGAGCCCAGCAAGGCGGGTATCAGAACATTTAATACGGGAGACGAAGATGTATTTTTACTGCCGTAGAAAGCCGTACTTGAAGTACGAGGTAGTATAATAACAGCTGCGGATGGTGATATTGGTGCTGGTGCAAATATTACATTAGTTAACAACGGTTGGAGCTTGTTCAAAACCGCCAGATATCGTAAAGGTAAATCTTTAATCAATGGAGAGCAAGGCGCTCTAATTTTGTGTTAAATAGTTGAATAACATGGAACGGTTTGTTACTCGAGCTAATGTTGTAAACATATATCAACTGGAAGAGGCTATAGCAAAACTGTTTCGCAGTGATGTTAACCCGATCGCTCACTTCAAATTAATACGAGAAAAAAAATAATTTTATTTTGCTTAACAACGTCGAAGTCGATCCCATGTTGAAATACGATAAGACAGAGAAGCGCTAAACAAATATGTTAACTGCTGCTTGACAAACACTGATGTTGCCGCTATACTACACGGTAAGTGATTCGTAAGAAAAGAGGGTTCTATCAAAAGTTGTTATTGAAAAACTGATTTGTTAATACCATTAGCAACAAGTTTTACTGATTGTGTGTGAACATTAAAATATTTTTGCTGCTGATGAAATTGAAGGAAATATTATTTCTTCACCTGTAACAGAGTTTGTTGCTATAACATAATTTTTAATATTAAGAATAACACCACCTTCTCTGCCGCGTCTCGTACTTTCCTCTGGTGTAACAATGTCAAGATTTTCGAAACGATTATCTACTCGAATATCGTTGATGTGGTCGATGATAAGACCTTCTGGAAAAGGTCCATTAAATACCTTATAAACAAGACAATGAGAGTAATAGTTTTATAACCAGTATTAATACCTCGTACCGTTACCCGAAAATAACCAAATTTATCAAGATTACCGAGAACTTTTTTTGTTCGTATGTTTCTGACAACTCCTCTTCTGCTAGCCTCGTAAAGATTATAAATTGGATGTTGTTTAAACACCTCTTTTAACGACAAATTTGCAATGTTATTGTCGGTGACTTGATTAATGACATGATAAAATTGTATTCCAGCTGGAATATCGCCATTGAATAGCGTCCAGATAAAATCATGTAAAAACATGTAAAAAGTTTTAAGATTACTAATAACTCCAAGTTCATTGCCAGCAAACATGTTATATTTTGGGTGACACCAGAATATTTCCTGACACCTTGTAAGACTATTGATGATAATAGGTTGTTGGTATAAATTTGCCGTCATATAATAAACGTTTTTCAAATCTGTAATTAACAATTTCATATCTTACCATTAGAGAAATATGAAACACGATATTATATGTATTATATGATGTTGAAACTTGCAGATATAGCAAAACGAAGTTAATTCGCGACAAAGTATCAGCCTAACAAAATTGCAACAACCAGATTCTTTAACAGTTGGAGATTTGATAGTCAAATTTTACTAAATAATTTCTCATCTGCAAATCTGTTTCATTTATTTCAACCAACAGAATAATCTGAGATTGCAACGCATAAGGGTCCAAAATCATTGTGCAATTTCATGTTCGTTTTTCAAAAGTTGAGTATATCATTGGATCGGCAATCTGATCAGACATAATCATCTCAACAACAGATTGAAAAAATTGCGGATCCTTACATTACATCGCTGTCTCGTAGAGTTTTGATTGGAACAAATTTGACGTCATTGTCAGATGATATATTTCAAAAGATACAGAAAAAAAATTGATGAATACACAACATCTGGATCGGATTGGAGATTCGACAAAATAACAGAAATTTTATTTCACACAATAAAATATAATCCTCTTCGAGGTAGCTCATATATCGATTTTCCAACTAAAATTCAAATCTCAAAATGTTGTATCAATGTCAAGAACAATGACAACAAATATTTCCAATGGGTGTTATTATCAGCGTTATTTCCAGCAGATAAGCACGTCTACCAAGTGACAAATTACATTTGTCATTCTAACAATCTAAACTTTTCCGGAATTATTTCTCGTTTCTGAGTATCAAATTCCAAAATTTGAGAAACAAAACATTTTACTTTTACCATGTGGTATTAATGTGTTTGTAGTAGATTATGATACATAAAAGATTTATCCTAGATACGTCAGCGATCGAGCCGCATCAGATTTCGCGAGATCAAAACAAATAACATTAAACTTGCTGTTCTATAAAAATCATTACGTATGGATCAAAAACTTTATCGGGTTAGACGGTGGGCAGTGTAACAAACACAAAGAAAAGAAATATTTCTGCGTCAGACATTTACACGACTGCAAGTCCGAATGGTATTAGATCGTCATCTCGAGTATTGTTCTAACGTACAACAAATACCTATGCCAGGTAAAAATGAAAATAGATTGTAGTTTACAAATTAAAGACATAAGATGAAAGTGCCGTTTATAATCTACTATGATTTTGAGTCTATTCTGCTTCCTGTGCTAGTAGTAGAAAATAACCCTGATAAATCCTCGACAAGAAAAGTACAAGAATACGTTCCATGTGGGGTCGCATATAAAGTTGTATGTCCTGTTGATAAACGTTTATCAAAACCTGTTAAACTTTATCGTGGTTCCAATCCTGCTCTTTGGTTGTTAACAAATCTCATTAGCGAGGTTGATGCCATCATGATGTTGCTCGTTAGAAGAAAGAAAATGAAACCTTTGATTATAAAACATGAAGTTGAATTTGCTTCAGCAAAAACGTGTCACATCTGCGAACAAGAGTTTACGTCTGAACTTGACCAGGATCGAGTAAAATATCATTGTCATTATTACAGGTAAATATTGTGGTCCTTCTCATGACAAATGCAATCTTAAATATTCCTCACCAGATTTCATTCCTGTTGTTGCTCATAATTTCCGTGGATACAACAGTCTTAAGATCAATAACAACGATAAAATAAAATGTATCCCGAACAATACGGAAAAGTATTCGTCTGTGACACTCGGCAAGTTGAGATTCATCGACAGTTTACAGTTTATGGCGGCATCGTTAGACGAGCTTGTGAAAGAATGTGGAAAGTGTGATGATTTTACTAATCATTTCGGTGGAACCACAAATTTACTTACAAGAAAAGGTATCTTTCCTTACGAGTATCTTGACGACTGGGATAGATTTAATGAAACAAGTTTACCTGGCCCGGAAAGTTTTTATTTTCGATTAAATCCTGAGAGTGTCAGCGATGACGACTATGCTTACGCTAAGCAAATTGGAATGAATTTGATTGCAAAAACTTTGGTGATGATCATGACCTATATTTGATCATAGATGTGCTATTGCTCACAGAAATATTTGAGAATTTTAGAGATATCAGCGCTGATAATTGTGGACTTGACCCATCATGGTATTACTCAGCACAGGGATTAAGCTGGGACGCGTTACTCAAGCACAGCAAAATAAAATTGGAACTGTTAACATACCCTGACATGTTTTGTTTCATAGAACGTGGAATCAGCGGAGGTGTTAGTGTAATAACAAAAAAATATGCGAAAGCTAATAATATGTACATGAGAGACTATGATAAGACATTGCCATCAGTTTTCATAGTTTATCTTGACAACAATAATCTGTAGGGTTATGCAATGTCTGAGCCGATGCTGTACGGCGGATTTCATTGGATAAGTCCGGATCAGTTTTTCAAAGAAACGGATAAAACTCTACCTGATAATATTGGTTATTTTATTGAAGTTGATCTTGAATTCCCTGTGAAGCTACATGACACTCACAACGACTATCTATTTTGTCCAGAATCAATGTTGATCAACTACAATTTGCTATCAGGTCAACAACGTAAATATTCTTCTTGCTCTAGTCGTAAATCTTTTGTTCAAAAACTAGTTCCTAATCATCTTGACAAACGGAGATATATTTTGCATTATACAAAATCTGAAACAGGCACTTGATAATGGTCTGATACTAAGAAAAGTTCATCGTGTGTTAAAGTTTAATCAGTCGCGTTGGATGAAAGATTATATCGACTCTAATACCACACTATGAGCAGCTGCCAAAACAGAATTCGAAAAAAACTTCAATAAGCTCATGAACAATAGCGTCTTCGGAAAGACCATGGAAAATATACGAAAGCGAGTCAATATTGAGATAGTCAATAACGCTGAACGTCGTAATAAACTTGTATCATCTGATAATTTTGTTAGTATGAAAATTTTTCATGAAAATCTTGTGGCTATACATAAAAGAAAGACACACTTAATGTTGAATACACCAGTTGATGTTGGTATGGCAGTACTTGAGATATCAAAATGGTTCATGTACCAGTTTCATTATGATTTTGTTAAGGTTGAGCAGCAGACCGGGTGAACAGGCCACTTGCTTGGATTATTACTTACTAAAACAAAATTATGGTCTCAATAGTCAACAACGACTAAACCCCCACCAATGGGGTTACTTCATTTTTTACCTTCGTTTATTTACTCGCGGACAACCTACTTTTGGTTGCACCTTCTCTGCTGCCGCCTTGATAAAATGAAGAATAAAAAATTTCATCAAGACCTATACGATACCTCGACCGAGGATCATGTAAATTTATTGTTATAAATCCGTGTGGGGTAGCTTGTGCTTTTGAAAAAAAGTTTTTGAACTTAATCATGTCCATGTCCCCTGAACACGAAGTCTGATGAATGTTTCGCAGAGTATGTATATCAACTCCATTAAACACAACTAAAATATTGCAGTTATCTCTGATCACTTTAGGTATTTGTGTATATCGCTGGATAATATAGATCACGTCTGTGTTTTTGTGTCTGCCTCTGGAAAATATTCTGGCAGGATTTGATTGTTTGTCAAACATCACATCATCGTATACTACGAGATTATTAATAAGTCCATCGAAGTCATCTACAGATGGCGCTTCATCATTATTGGTAATAAAACCAATAATATCATTACCGTCCTCGTTCAACAATTTTGCATTTTCATTAAAATCTTTAAGTACTTCATGACATCTCTGATCATCTACAGATAGCGCTACTAAATATAACTTATCCCACTTGAGCCATCTCATTATCAGATTAAGGAACAATTGCGTCTTACCAGACCCAGATGGGCCAATAATTATCATCTTGATAGAATTCGGTAGCGCTGGATGATGTTTGACTGGCTCCTGCTTTCGTGTTGCTGAGAAGTCAATTATATCCATTTGATAAATAATATGAATTTATATTGTGTTCGATGCTGGGCACCCACCCCCACCACTGGATTAACAACAATAACAACAAAAAATAAAAATCGTGCACTTACAGACAAGTGTGTGAAATGTGGTACAGAAAAATACAAATTTATTTCCCTTGACAAGCCAAGGAAGACAGGTGGTGATATCGCTGCTTCACTGGGAAAATTACCAGGAACTCCATGGGCTAAATACCCTGGTGAGAAACAACTTCTGGATATAATTATTGTGGTCCTGGAACCCGACTTGATATTCGACTTGACGAACGAGACCAACCGAGACCTGGAGAGTGTCCAATAAACGCAATTGATCAAGCGTGTCATATTCATGATGTTGCGTATAAAAGCAAAGATTTTACAAGAACGACATATTGCAGATGTGAAGTTGATTCACGCTCTGAATTCTAAAAAAAATAAATCTCTCAGAGAAAAACTCGCTAGTTTTCTGGTAAAATCTGCGATGAAAGGTAAACAGGTGTTAGGGCTGGTAATTAATCAACTGATTATTATCATAATGGGATCGATTTATTATAGCCCAAGAGGATATTGCAGGGTAGAGCAGCGATTAGTAAACTTGCTGATGCAGCAAATATTTCACGTTCTGTTGCTGCAAATTGGTTAGGACGACAGGCAATATGGCAAATCTATCTACCACCGCTTAAAAAAATTCAGTACACGTATTTTGATGTCAGCGCTCCCAATGAAGTTTATCAGGCAGATATTTTGTGTTTACCATATGATACTACGAAAATTGATAGACGTCAATCACGAACATATAAATACGCGTTAACTGTCGTTGGTGTTGCAAGTAGATATAAAGAAGCAGAACCACTATCAGCCAAAACAGCAACTGAAGTTGCATCTGCGATTGAACGAATTTATCAACGTGGTGGTCTACGATGGCCACAACTATTACAGGTTGATCCTGGCAAAGAATTTCTTGGTGCAGTATCATCTCTGATGAAAAAACATAATGTCAAAATCAGACGAGGACACACTGCAATTCATCGCGATCAGGCAATCGTTGACGATTTAATCGAACACTTGCTGAGAGAATATTTGTGCACCAGTATGCGAAGGAAATAGTTCAGGCAGATAAGAGATTTCGTGAATGATTTGCAAGATTACCAAAGTGTGATAGCTGCGTTAAATAATGAAATTATTCATGAAACTTATATGAAACCTATTAATGCAGTAAAAAAAACTACAACATATACCAATACAACGACATGACTTTTCAAAACAACCATTACTAGGTAATGTGACTGTAAGATATTTCTATGAACCTAGCAAACTTGAAGGGAGTAAAAAAACATGAGCAACTGATCGTATCTGGAGTGTGACTACACATAAAATTTCCAGCGTGGTTGGATCCACAGGTAGACCTGCAATCTACAGACTGGATTCAACTGCTCCTCAACTTGGATTTGTACGCGAACTATTACAAGTAATTCCTGAAGACATACAATTACCACCGCGTTCACTTTTGTAAACTGGCGCCCCGACGTCGATTACACTCAAGACAGGTCAGCATCAGATTTTCGCTTGTGTGACCGAGAGTACTATTAATTCTATCTACGGTAAACTGTCTTTGATTATTATTCGAATACTGCCACAACAGTACTGTGTTAGAACTGGCACAATGATTATTCTGTCGTTGTTTCAGTGTCATAATAATTTCAGCATTGAGATCAAAGTCGCGTTTATTATTTATTGTCACATTGCTTATAACCAGATACTTTCTTTTCTTGACAACTTCGTCGCTGATATCGTCAGCGACTACATCGTCGGTGTCAGTGAAATCTACGACAACCCTTCGCAGCTGAGATATTCTTCTGACTCGAGACACAGCGAGATAAACTAAATTTGACCATTCGATCTGATCATCAATAATCCAAATATTTGTATCAGAAATAATTAATCCTTGTGACGAATGAATCGTTATAGCGTATCCTAGTGTCCATGGAGATTTTTCCATCGTTAACGCGCTCTCAACAACATCAACAGGAACTAAAACAATATCGTTTAGTACAAGATTTTGTTTCTCATTAATTCCTGGAATTTAAACTTCAATATTCTGTCGTCGTGAATCCGGTGGGCGATAACACAATGGTACAGGTAGATTTGAAAACTTTTCTTTATGTAACAGAAATAATTTCTCTTGCAGTGTATCACGAACTATCTTTCTACTTGCAAATATCAAATCAACTGGCCTCCACAAATTCCAAAAATCATTCATAAGAGTTTCTGGAATTATTTCACGCATTATCTCACACTGTATTCTATCAGGCTGCAGTCTGATTAACTTTTTAAATTATTTCAATGGTTCATCAATAGCTCTATGGTCATCAGTTATTTCTTCGTAATAATCTGCAAATGTTTTTAACCATTCGTGCGGAGACTGTCCAACAAAAGGTGGCGGTTGACCATGATCACCACACATTATCACAGCAGTATTTTTCGTCAATAACCAATCAAGAAATATTTTTAATGCTTCCTTCGATACCGTACATTTTTCATCCCAGATAATAATTCTAGGAACGTATTTTTCACCCATTCGTTCAGAAGTCCATACGTCTCCGCACCATCAGAAAAAACTATGATAGGTTTGAGATTTTACTCCACGTTCATTAATTTCTCTGGCGAGTCTATGTGTTGGTGTCAAAACAATCATATCTGAACAGTTATTAAGGAATAATTCAATCGCACGCGTTGTTTTACCAGAACCACCACATCCATTGAGATAAACGGTTTTATGTCTGGCCACAGGATCATGCACAGATGGTGCCGATGATTTTGATATTTGATTATTATTTTTGTAATATATTTCTTTGATTTCAACGTCGACGGATTCAGAATAACCAAGTATATTTTCTTGTTTTATTCTCCATTCACGCCATGATTAATTAACGCGAATTAATGCTTTTAACAAATCCGTGTTTTTTTTTTTATTTATTTAAAATGAAATCGTGGCGACTCTAACTGCGATCAGAGGAAATCTGTTTATCATTGATAATAAATTTATCGAAACGTACGCGAGCATCGAAGATCTTAAATGAGTAAATTGCAGTGATTCACCATCAATATAGCTCACAATTGTACTTAATTTAGTTCTGTCTGACAAGTAAGCATGACTTCGACGTATAAATGTACCTTTCTCTGTTGTATCAGCAAGTATAAAATCGAGTTCAGCATCGTCCATAATTAATCTTGTACAATGTCGTTTATGAGAACATGAACTACCCTGAGTAAATTTGCCAATTATTTTTCTGCCGAGATCCTTTGCAACCCTATTTTCATAATCAGTCATATCAGGATTTCCATCATCAGAATATTTCTTTGGTTATGATATTCAAACTTGTTTTGCGGACGATATGTTATTATCGCTTCACTTACAACAAACGATATCAATATCGCTACATCAATCATGTATCGTAATAGTACTATTGGAACCCAGTATTTTTCTGAAAAATGTCTTCCAAACCAAGCATAAACAATCGGATGAAGATTATCTACAAATTCAAACGATTCTACACAAGCAAATCCAGTTAAATCAAAATCTAGTAAGGGACCATTTATCGCAACCCTTGTCATTTCGAGTGTTGGATGCCCAAATCTTTTAAAGTATTCAGAACACTCTACGTATCCAAGTAAATATCCAGGGTAACATGCTACCATATCAACTGAGATAACGTCGCTATAGTCGTATTTAGTATTCCACAATCCGCCGATTTTGTCGGTGACCATGAATTCTTCTTTTGAGCAGCATGGGCAACAACTGATGGAACGGTAAAACAATTATTCATTAATTGTTCAACTTCTGACTCTGTCAAGATGTTGTCAAGAATATATTTTAATGCAATTTTTTTTTTCTTCATTTCTTCGTGGAGTGATTCTGCACGATAAATTTCTCCATTAGGATGGACAAACTGATGATGCACAGATTCTGAACTCTGAAATAACCACACGGATACAGGGTCACTCTTACTGATTTTTCTGATAAAGTCAAAACTATAGTCATTATAAAATTTAACAGTTGGATCTCGTGAAAATATTGTTACTGCTATGTTCATGCATGTGCGTTATGATCAATAATCGTTATCGGAGCTGCTCTTGATTTATATTTCGATTCGTACAGAATCTCTCTGGTTAGTGTTTTCACTGTTATTGGGAATTTTAATCTTTTTCCTAGTTTAGCGACATCTTTAATAGACGCTCCGATATCTTTAACTGTTTCTACCCACTTATTTATTTTTTACGTCGTAAATCCGTTAAACCTTTTTCACGCATCGCGTTTGTGAAGTGTTCTGTAATTCGCTCGGCTACACAATTTATCCTTGACTCTGTCAAGGACAATTTCGTCAGTTTTTGATCATCGACATTAGGTTTATCATTTAGCGGATATAACACATAAACAACTGCAGTCGCAGGATACACTCGTTCATAATATGGTTTGTCCATACCAGTCAATGTTCCTGGTTTGGCATTTTTATTCAACGTGACAATATTATTTGCAGTGTGTCCTGACTGTGTCAGGCTGACATGGTCACCTTTGTCACGAATAATCCAAATACCGTCGTCTGTCTGCACAATAAATTTTATTAGAATAAAATATCTTTGACTGCCTTGATGAATATCAAGGTAGTTAATAATCTTCCTTCCTGGCTCGTCATTCATTATAATGTCGATAATATCGATAATTCTGAATGCTGACCACAATGAGCCGCGCCATCTTCGGGAAATTCCTTCTTGGCTTCACGGATACGATCAGTTATGTTCCTATTCCTTAAAGCCAGATCTTGCATCGAGAAACTAAATTTAGATTCCGGCAGTTTGTCAGGATCAAATCTGGCTTTAGAGGGCTTTATTACGGATAATCTCTCAAGTTCCTCCTAATTATAATTAAAGCAAGTATATATTTAAATTGAAGTATAAAATATTATATAGTTATTCAAACAAACAATAAATGCAGGTGGCTCAAGATCGGTTTTTCACTTCCTTGTAACAAAGCATGCGTAAATGAATTCTGTGGATATCGTATGCAAAGCGCTCGGCACGTGAGTCTAGGCCCGAAACCATGTTTTCGATGTGGTGTTGTGTTGTTAGAGAAGAAACCCTCTTGTATGTATATTCGTTGGTAAAAAATACAGAGAATTGAAACGATATAATGATAAAATAATAATTCAGATGGAGTCGAATCCCCCATAAAAATCACCAAACATTATCTCGCCAGATTTTCAAAATAATCATTTAGACAAATAATATTATTATATAAATGGAACAAAATGAATTCGTAAAACATCCCATCATTAAAAATTATGAGGCAACACGTTATGGTGTAATCAGGAACTGTCAATTAAAAAACCAGTTGGTTTTGTCACTAATACTGGGTATCATGTTTGGCACTGGAAAAGAAAAATATTTTATCACATAGATTTGTATATGAATGTTTTTACGGAGTAATCGAAAACGACCTTGTGAACGATCATATCAACGGTAGAAAACTTGATAACTCTTTAAACAATTTGCGAGCTATTACACAAAGTCAGAATTTACAATTTAGAAATAGTGGCGGTTTGCGATGCGCAAGAATTATTAAATATGTAAATTTAGAGACTGGAGAAGAAATAATATTTCCATCGACATATACAGCTGGAAAATATTTTGGTATTCACCGTGCTTGAATATATTTTGTCGCAAATAATATAACCAATTAGGAGTATTCAAACAATTTAACCAGAAAATAACATTTTGCTATGTACCTATTATATCAGATGACGAAGGGAGATAGCTCTGTTAAGCAACGATTTCTCCCATAGTGTTGTCCTGAATTATAATAATATTTTTTCAGCAGTCATGTCCAAAATACTGGATATTTGTATACTAATACAATTCTGCCAATCAATCTTGCAAGGGGCGGGAAAATAATTAAATAAATATTTGTGTATAAAAATATCACAATGAAGACTTTTATACTGACCAGTGATGATCTTATCTCAAAGAAATTTTAGACGAGTGATGTTCCTGCGCCATATTGAAAACTTATAATCCAAACAATGGAAGATGGTTCAAAAAAGATAAAAATCATAAATAATTTTTATCTTGGATTTTCACAAAATATAAAATCTATTAAATCCCCTTCCCGAGATGAGTTAGCTCGAGGACGATTACAAAATAAATTTGGCAGACTGCAGAATACAGAAAATGTATTACAAGGGAGATAACCCTGTCTTCGAGCTAGAGTAATCAAGCAGTTGTCTCCCTTGTTATTGCGTGATGTTACAGCCCACATCCATATGTTTTTGTGTTATCGTAATGCTTGACTGATGTATAACTTTACTTTCTTGTATGTTACTTCTTCTTTGTTGTGGTTTGAGAAAAATAATAAATACATCTTTCACAAATTTCATGTGTAATTGTGTATATCTCAACTATGTGAATGAATACAGCAGCAAGAGCAGTATACACTTGTACTTTAACCCGGCAGAAATATGTGTATAATACACAGACCTACACATGCATTTTAACTCCAGGATGACATCAGGCAGAAATGTATATAATAAATATTTTTATTCAGATTCAGAAAATATTTTGATTGTAAATGAGTATTTATTATATAATGAATTCCGAAAATATTCATTGAATTATTTCTGAGATCAACAAATTAGATGACGAGGATATAGAATTATCCGAACAGTTGGACTCTGATAAAATTATAAACGATTTTGAAGAGCTACAGAAACGGAAATACAACGGTAGATAAACACTATCAGACGAGTACAGATTCATCAAGTTACTTGAACAGGCCTTGAGACAGTCTCTACTTTATGTCGATGATGAGGGTATTCAAAAATTTTTTTCTCTCGCAAGCGCGATCGAAGAAGTCAGATCAGAGTTATCACGCGAATACGAAATCAAAAATTTTTATGAGTTCACGTGTGCGATAGCTGAAGAAATTTATGTTCAGTGACAAGATCTCTACTGACGAAGTCACTGATCGTGAAAGCGCTGTCACCAGTGAGTGTGGTAGCGAGTAGTTATAGACTTAAATTTACCAGTGTATTTGTTAGAGCTCCGGTAGTCGTGAGGTTAAGGCGTTCGCGTACGGATCTACTAGTGGAAACTCTCCACATGTTCGAGTCTCAGAAAATGTCAAAGATATATTGTCTTGCATTCGGCGACAGATGCTGTTATAATTAGGATTGGGGGCACCTGCGGGCAGTTGATGACGAGATATATACTTGTGCACGGATGATTGTATTTAAAAAAAATAATTCCAGGTTTAACTCGCTCTTAACGATCAAATAATTGTATATCCGACGTCTTCAAACTGCTCGTCAGGTACTCTTGCTGTTTTTATTTTTTTTTTAATTCTGATTCTGATTCACATACATAATATTTATTCAGATAATAATATTTATATTTATTTTATTCTGATTATATTTATTCAGATAATAATCTGATTATAATATTTGTTCTGATAATACTTATTCAGATTATAATAATATTTATATTTATTTTATTCTGATTATATTTATTCAGATAATAATCTGATTATAATATTTGTTCTGATAATACTTATTCAGATTATAACCTGATTATAATATTTATTCTGATAATATTTATTTTTATAATATTTATTCAGATAATATTTATTTTTTATTCTGATCATAATACTTATTCTGATAATATTTATTTCATTCTGATTATAATATTTATTCATAATCAGATTTATTTTATTCTGATTATAATATTTACTCAGAATCTTATTTATTTTTATTGTGATGATAATATTTATTCAGATTATAATATTTATTTTATTCTGCTTATAATATCTATTCAGAATCAGATATATGTTTATTCAGATAATAATATTTACTCAGAATCAGATTTATTTTATTCAGATAATAATATTTATTCAGAATAAGATTTATTTTTATTCTGATTATAATATTTATTCATATAATAATATTTATTTTTATTCTGATTATAATATTTAGTCAGAATCAGATTTATTTTTATTCAGATTATAATATTTACTCAGAATCAGATTATAATATTTATTCAGATAATAATATTTATTTTTATTCAGATAATAATATTTACTCAGTTTTAAATTTATTTTTATTCAGATAATAATATTTACTCAGAATCATATTCATTTTTATTCTGCTTATAATATTTAATTAGATAATAATATTTTCTCAGAATCAGATTTATTATTATCTAATTATAATATTTATTCAGATAATAATATTTATTTTTTATTCTGTTTATAATATTTACTCTGAATCAGGTTTATTTTTATTCAGATAATAATTATTTACTCAGAATCAGATTTAGTTTTATGCTGATAATAATGTTTATTCTGAATCAGATTATAATAATATTTATTCAGATAATAATATTTATTCTGAATCAGATTGTAATATTTATTCATATCATAATATTTACTCAGATTCTGATTATAATAATATTTATTTTATTCTGATAATCATATTTTTTTATTCTGGTAATAACATATACTCAGAATCAGAATATAATATTTATTCTGATAATGTTTATTCTGAATCAGATTATAACAATATTTATTTTCATTCTGAGAATAATGTTTATTCAGAAATTATTATGTAATAATATTTATTTTTATTGAGAATAATATTTATTCAGAAATTATTATATAATAATATTTACTCAGATTCTGATTATAATAATATTATTTTATTCTGATAATAATATTTATTAAGAATGAAATTATAATTCTTATTCAGATTATAATATATACTCAGAATCAGATTATAATATTTACTCAGATTATAATAACATTTATTTTTATTGTATAATAATATTTATTCAGATAATAATATTTATTCTGATGCAGAATCAGATTTATTTAGATTATGGTATTTATCCATTTTTAAAAATTTTGATAATATTTATTTCTATTCTGATAATTTATTCAGAATCAGATAATAATATTTATTCAGATAATAATTTTTATTCAGATAATATTTATTCAGAATCAGATTATAATATTTATTCTGATAATAATGTTTATTCAGATAATAATATTTATTCAGATAATAATATTTACTTTTATTCTGATAATAATATTTATTCAGATAATAATATTTATTTTATTCGGATAATAATATTTATTTTTATTCGGATAATATTTATTTTTATTCTGATAGTAGTATTTATTCAGATAATAATATTTGTTTTATTCTATTAATACTATTTATTCAGATTATACTATTTATTGAGAATCAGATTTATTTTTATTATATAATAATATTTTTTCAGAATCAGATTTATTTTTATATTCTGATTATAATAATATTTATTTTATTCTGATAATAAAAATATTTATTCAGATTATAATATTTATTCAGAATCAGATTTATTTTTATTATATAATAATATTTAATTCAGAATCAGATTTCTTTTTATTCTCATTATAATATTATTATTTTATTCTGATAATAATATTTATTCTGATTATAATAATATTACTCAGATTCTGATTATAATATTATATTTATTTTTATTCTGATAATAATATTTATTCAGAATCAGAGTATAATATTTATTCAGATTATAATATTTACTCAGATAATAGTATTTATTCTGATAACAATATTTATTCTGATAATAACATTTATTCAGATTATAATACTCAGATTCTGATTATAATATTTATTCTGATTTTAATATTTATTTTTATTCTGATGATAATATTTATTCAGATTATAATACTTACTCAGATTCTTATAATAATATTTGTTCAGATTATAATTCTTACTTAGATTATAATATTTACTCAGGTTCTGATTATAACATTTATTCTGATTATAATATTTATTCTGATTATAATATTTATTCTGATATAATATTTACTCAGGTTCTGATTAAAATATTTATTCTGATATAATACTTACTCAGATTCTGATTATAATATTTATTCTGATTATAATATATATTTTCATTCTGATAATAATATTTGTTCAGATTATAATGCTTACTCAGATTCTGATAATAATATTTATTCAGATTATAATACTTACTCAGATTCTGATTATAATATTTATTCTGATTATAATATTTATTTTATTCTGATAATAATATTTATTCTGATTATAATGATATTTATTTTATTCCGATAATAATATTCATTGATGATCAGATTTATTATTTATTCTGATAATAATATTTATTTTTATTCAGATTATAATACTTACTTAGATTCTGATTATAATATTTATTCTGATTATGATATTTATTTTTATTCTGATAATAATATTTTTTCAGATTATAACACTTACTCAGATTCTGATTATAATAATCTTTATTTTTATTCTGATAATAATATTTACTCAGATTCTGATTATAATATTTATTCTGATTATAATAATATTTATTTTATTCTGATAATAAAATTTATTCAGATTATAATATTTATTCTGATTCTGATAATAATATTTATACAGAATCAGATTTATTTTTAATTCTGATAATAATATTTATTTTTATTCTGATAATAATATTCATTCAGAATCAGATTTAACTTTTATATTGATAATAATATTTGTTTTTATTCTGATTCAGATTCAGTGTAAGAATGTGAACCTGAACTCTATCACATACAACTGCAGTAATATTTTCTCGTTAATTGTTGTATTGTTCTACGAACGCACATACAGATTATCTCTCAAAACTTCATTCCTCAAATCCAGAAGGTGTCCCGTCTGATCAGTAAGTTTAAAATTTATTCGCGATAATAACGGATTATGACATCTCAGATAAACAGGATTAATTGGTTCTGATACAATTAAATATCCTGGTGGGACTTGCGGCGTAAATGTATATAAATGTATCCTTGCCGAGCTTGATTAGAGTTTTCAGTGTCTACTTGATAACTGCCATCTATTACATCATATACAAGATTGACTGCGATCGTCGATGTTATATTTACAATACCCGGCGAGACATGACGACCTCCACTGTATGGGTCCCTGTTGTGTTTGAGAATACCTGCTAGCGGATTTAATCTTCTCCATGATTCAACGACCTTGGGGAAAATATTCATCGATAAGATAATTGATGGTTTCTTTTAGTTCGTCCATGTTAAATCCAGGAAATTTAAATGTGGGTAATTGTTCTTCAGTGATTAAAAGATGGTCTAGTATATTTTGTTTATTTATACTACCACTGGCTGTCACTCCTCGTATGATTAATTGATTGAAAACCTCTAAATCCACAGTGATTATGTTTAGATGTATGATGTGCCCGATAATTTCCTTGGCGTCGTCGGGATAATTATTTATATGCTCAGTGAGTGACTGGAGCAGTTTGTTTCTCATTCATTTATACTCGCGAGTAATACTATTGAGTAATTCGTCGATAATAATTTTTTTTGCGTTATTACACCGTTACGCGACGTGACGGAAATGAAGTAAAATCATTTATTATATCCATATGGCGGACTAAGTACAAATCTTCTCACATCCTTTATTAACATCATCAACTCGTCGGTGTACGGAACATTTTCAAAATAATCACTCACGTCTGAAGTATAATCGGATCGCTGAGGCTGCGGTATCGCTGCAGGTGCTGGTGGTTGTACTTCTGGCCATCCTAACACAGTTCTAATCGTTGATTGATAAATGTCTACAACATAATCCGGTGAATTTATTTCAATCGCCGCCGATAACGTTGGTTCGTGTACAACTATAGCTATTTTGGATTCTTTTCCTGTGATAGATTTAATTCTGCGTTGGAAATCATCGCTGGTCTGTTCTATTTGATAACTGCCTATAGGTATACTTGCAACTTGCCAATCTGGAGTTCCATCAGGTTTATTTTTATTCAGGTTTATTTTTATACGCAAATACTAACGAGTTGTTTGAAGGTAAACCACCGAATGATTTCGACCTGACATTGGCCAACTTTAATAAACTCGCAATTGTGCTACTGCTCTTTATTTTGCTGGAATTGCAGTTGGAAAATTAATTCAGGATTAGTTGAGCTCGCTGATATCATTGTGGCTTCAACGGACTTGTATTAGTGACGATTTGTTGTAGTAATTCGTTTGACATTATTAATAAATCAGGATTTTAAATCAAGGCAACTCTGACAAAACCGTGATTCATAAATCAGGAGCATTTCTGCGAATTCCTGATCTGATATTATTCCGTCGCTGAGTCCTGATGATATCAGCGATGATAATTTGGCGTGTGCTTGTGTTGCCGCTGAGAGTAATATTTGATATTCATGCAATTTATCAGCCGCACACGTAGATATCATTTTTGCAATTATATTAAGAACACCAGCAATTGTTGTTGTGGTTGAAGCACAAATTGTTACAACTGCTGGTGATGTCATTGTTACTACTGATAGTAATACACCGATTCCAGCGACTACGGCAGATGCAGAATAAACAATTATATCAGTAACAACGACACGTCTACGATATTTTTTTATTTTTACTGTATACTCATCTATGATATTTTTCAGTTGGGTCTGTAACAGCACACTTGTTCGTATCTGTATTTGTTTGCCGACATGTATACTCACTATTAAGTAATCAATTGAGGTGTTTCAGCGACAAATTCCAGACACCACCAGTAAGACGCTGCGGTTAATTTTTTATCAGATGGTTCCAGTATAAATATTTTTTCGGCATCTTTATTTAATACAATAGATACGGTTCCGGAAATATCATTGGTTGAATGACACCATGGATATGTGGTAAAAAGCCTAATTGTTGCAGAGCTTAACACGGTCAGCCTGTACACACCAGTAACCGTCGCGGTATGTCTGATAGTGTTATTTTGCTGTGACCATGTTGATGATCCTGATGATACTGTGTATACCACATTGATGATCTGCTTGTGAGGAATGTTAATCAGATTAGTTTCTTCAACGATATCAGGATTTGCACTGACAATATCGTTCAGTCTCGCGTTAATATCAGAAAGTTTAATATCAACAACCTCTCGACTTCCAAAAAATTCATTAATAGCTCTGTTTATCTTTCTACGAAAATTTAGAAACGTTTGTACGTGATTAGAAAATTCAGTTCTAAATACATTCATTCCATCGTTGATTCTCGTTAACGAAGTTGTCATCGGGATGTTGCTATCGTCGACGTATTTCTTCGTTGCAGCGTCATCTGATTCTAGTGTTCTGAGATTATTAATTCCGTTGTTGTCCATGTCGACAATTGCACGCATCATACCACCGTTAACTGATATGAATTTGGATTCTTGATCATCGACGTTTTTTGTTGTTGCTGCGTCTGTGGATATGACTGGGTTTCCAAGGTCGGTAATTTTGTTTTGTTTCATGACAATATTACCAGTAAAAAATATTGCCGGTTTTCTTAGCGTAATTGTTGATTGAATTTCCAGAATCATGTATTCTATCGTTTTCATCAAATACAACAATATTGCCTTTGAGCGCGTTTGTAATTCGTACAAGGATGTCTGTCAATATAATATTACTTCATTTTAATCGTCCTCTTTTATCCTGAAAAATAACGACTTCATTACTATCTACACTTGCAAGATTTAAAAGATCATCAATTTCATTCCTGAGTTGATCAAGAGTTGCATACTTGGATAAATCACCTGTTTGTTGGGTTTTAGTCTTAGCTGATCTTCTGTAAATATCTACCATTAAATTTACTAATACCTGTTTAAAATGTCGACGACGATGTATACTCGTACACGACTTTATGAGATGGTGTTGTTGATGATGATACAGCGTCGAGCACAGCTAGTACTTCACGGCCATATATTGGCGGATCAGTTATTTTTGTGTTGGTAATGTTGAATACCATCTTGGTGTATTGAGATTATTGACCTATTTTAAAAATTCCTTTGGTGGTGCCAACCCAAAGGAATCGAAATAAACAATTCTACGTGGATCAATCACGTATGCAACCCAATGAGTACCTGGACCAGAGTTTTTTTTTATCAACATTTATGATACCGGTTTCAACATTATTTGGTTTGTACGGTAACTGATCACGCATAAAAACACCTTTAAAATTTTTGATATTTAGTTTTTTAGCAGCATCAAGTTAATCAAAATTGGACACGGGGAGAATCAACGAAGTGTCCCTCGCAGTCTGAAACCCTTTCCTTACCGAGTTCCTGGCAGTCTTAGATCCTTTTTTTTTATTATTCCTTTTCCTGTTGCTTTCTTTAGTGCCATCCCAGCAGCAGTTCCAACAGCGCCAAGTGCAGCTGCTTTTGTAACAGCTGGGGCTGCAGCGGTTATCAACGCTGGTATAGCTATGAGAAGTGGAAATATATCACCCGTCTTAGCAATGTCTTTAATGGCACCCGCATAAAGACTAAGTCGTATACCGGTCCTTGATCTTTTGTCTTCATTGAAGTGCCTGCGTTGACGTTCTGACAACGATGATTTATTTTAACCACATGGATTTGTTCTCGCTTTACTGCTATTTTTATTCCACAGTTCTCTTTTGATAATGATTATAGTTTTATAATCTGACCAGGAGTCAGACTGACACTAACATGATGATATGGCATTATAATATCATGAGCTATTTAATTACATGTTTTCCACTGGGGCATCAATGATTCTCATTCGTCCACCAACACCTTCGAGTAGCATTGTTTTATCCGAGAGAATGACAGCGATTGCTCTGTAATTAGCAATTGCTCCTCGCGCCACACGAGCTCGAAAGTGTATATCAACGACAGACTATCTCAATAAGTCCAAGTGTTCCAGTGAGAAATGATTGGATACAGATGTGTAAAATAAAACTGAGATATTTGTAAGCCAGTACCAACATTTTAATCGCTTCCCATGAACGTCATCAAACGATGATATGCACGTGCAACATGATTGTTTTCAAAACTCAATAATATTTCTTCAGATGGAGTAGTAAAGGAAAACCAGGTTTTCAGCTCAGAGACCCCTTCCCCCTCCAAAACCCTTCTATGTTGACATTTTCTTCAGCTCCGATGATGACTTTTACATGACAGAGTATGGGGGTCTCTGATCTAGAAACGACTGTTACAGCAGTGTTTAATGATAGTTATTTTTGTACTAACTCTCACTGGCAGAATATCTGTTAACATACTGTCAATAATACGGAACTCTCGTACTAAGTCGTCCATATCATATTTTACACCTCGCAAATAAGATCGTATCTGATCGAGTAATCTTTTGTGATTCTTGCTGTTTTACAAGCATTTTTTTGTTGTTGTCTCAAGTCCAGGCTTAATTTTTTTACACGCCGTTGAAAGAGAAACACCAAACCTGATATTATTAACAAAAATGGGTTTAATGATGCGCCACTTGAAATTATACCAGAGCTTGTCATCAGCAATGGTAAATATGAGATTACTCGAAGTTTTCTGTTGTAATATTTGTAACATTGTTTTACACACCAAAGGTGTTTATGATAATATCTGTAATATTGCATTAGTGCGTCAACATCTTGTTTTGGAATTTCTTCTGAAATATGATTGAAATCGATGATCTGTATTTTCATTATACAATATTTGTTTAGTTTTATACAATATCAAAAACTGTAGCACCAACAATCGAATCAAGAAACTCACGGAACTTGTTATTGTTAGGATCAGCTATAAAATCTCTGTACTTGTCATAAACATCTGACGAAGTATTCTTATATCGTCCATCTGTCAATACCTCATTTTTCTTTAACCAACTGTAGGAATCAAACGTGTTTTCTACTTCACGTTTATAAAAATCTGGTTTATTCACCAAATTACCGTATTCTCTTTCTGTTTCATCAATAAACGCAAGTACCAGGCTTATTTGATTCAAAGGAAAATTTTTGAGGACAAGATATTGTCTGATAATTGCATATGCGACTACGAAATTTATCAGCATTAATTTTTGAAGTGATTTTCGTTCAAGAAAGATAATTTGAGTCAAAGTATTAACTCTAAGCTATAATTTTTCGTATTGTTTTGTGAACATTTTCTCGACTTCATTGTAATAATTTCGCAATAACAATTGTCTAGAGCGTTGGAGTGATGGAAGTGGAATATCATGTTCTTCACCTATGTCGTAATAAGAACGAATCCCTACACCAAATGTTGTTCAATTGACTTCCTCAAAAAACTTTTCTCGCTTATCATCGCTGAGATCACTAATTTAATTGTCAAAATCTTTGATTAACGCTAGAGATTTGTTAACAATAATCGGATCAAATTCTTGGGGTTTTTCACGCATCATTGGTATGAGTTCGTTTGAGTATGCTTTTATAATTAACTCCGTATTCGGCTTCAATCTAACAACTTTAACTAGGGTTTCCTTGTCGTGGTAGTACATGCCGAGATGTTTAAAAAAATTTCATTTTGGAAAACTATTGTATAAACTCTTGTTCCTTTTTATTCCTATTATCTTAGATTCCACTAGTTTGTCGAGGTCATTATGGATATTGTTTACTCGTTCTTTTAAATCAACTCTTTCACCATAAGCTCGTTCTTTTATTAAGTTCGATTTTATAATCAAGTCTAGATTTTCAAGATTAAGCTCGAGCAATATTTTTTCTAGCTGGATTTCAATTTGTTAAGTAGTTGTGGTCCTCGCATATGCATAACGAGAATAAATTTTTTTTCTTCTTCTGACAATGGAGAGTTTATCATTGGAATTGAAAAATTTGTCCTAGTATTTATCAGACGTGCTGATAGTGATTTATCCCCAACATCTATTTTAGGGTTAAAAATATTATCATAAAATTCTCTCGCAATGAATATGAGTATTTGTGACATTTATTTTACAACGTTAGATTAGATCTGATCATCAAGTGTGTATATCTGAAATGCTGTCAGTCCTGGAAACGGATGTTCTGCAGCAATAACATAAACTTGGTAATACAAGTACTTGTTGACAGTATTTGCGGCTGGAATCGTAAAATATTCTGTAGCTGAAATATAAATATCTGTTGTACTGTATAATATTACCCAGTCGATATCATTGTTTGATCCTTCCAATCGCCATTTATAAATTCGACCAACACTAGAGTTTAATCGACCTCGCAAATGAAATTGCCAAATAGCGACTGCAATGGGACATTTAATTTTAATCAAAAAGTTTTCAACTTCTCCGTTAGTAGTCCATTCTTGTCTATCAGAAAAAGCGTAATGAGGGTAATTTTCAGGATAATATGATGATGCGCTTACTTCAAACCCAACTCGGTTGTCAGTTGCCTTAAAAAGTGTTGGAATATACACAACATTGTTTTTAGTTCGTTTTATACTACCACCAGATAGAGTGTCAACGTACGCTTTATTTGTCAGATCATCAGGGCTAACTGGAACATATGTTGTTGTTATTTTTTTGTCTTTCATATTTATGTTACCTGACATTGGTCTACCGGATCGTTTAAATTACGGGGTGAGTTCTTTTTTTAACTGAACGTAACTAATAGCATCAGTATTATCAGATGGTGTTGGTGAAGTTGTCGGTAATCGAGTTATTTTTAAGTTACTGCTCATTGCAAGGTTACCTGTCATTGTGTCGCCATCCTTGTTAAGTTTATTATCCTCAAGGGATTTTAGTTGCGTATAACTCACCGCTTGTGTGCTATCAGCATTTGCTGGTGGATATGCAGTTTCCAACCGAATAATTCTTTTGCTCGACATATTAATATTACCTGTAACCGTTCCACCGGTTTTGTCAAGTTTGTTATTATCCATATATTTCAACTGCAAATAACTTACCGCTTGGGTTTGATATAAGTCTCTTGTCGGATACGCTGTTTCTAAATTTATTATTTTTATTCTGACATATCCAAGTTACCGCTTAAAGTTCCACCTGTCAGGGATAGTTTGTTGTCGTCAACAGATTTATGTTGTGCATAACTAACAGCTTGTGTATCAACAACATTTATTGGTGGATAATTTGTTTCTAAACCTAGAACTCGTTGATTTGACATAAATAGGTTTCCTGTCATTGTGTCGCCGGTTTGTTTTATTAGCGATGACGCATCAGTTATTGTTGGTTCGTCAGCGGAAACAGATCCTGTAAGTGCTGTTCCAAATTTTGTGTAATAGGCCATATTATGTAAATTATATAATATAAAATTGTATAACAACAATGGCGAAGTCAACGATATTAAATTTTGACACCGAATGATTAATCAAACATAAACACAATAACGAACTTCCAGATTTTCATTATCTTATTGTTGGTCGTACAGGCTCTGGTAAAACAAATCTTTTGCTAAATCTCTTACTCAACGATAACTTTAATTGCGATAAGGTATACATTTACACAATTAATCCGCAACAAGACATACGAGTTATTACGCGAATACAACGATAAACTTCGTGATGAGCTTGACGTTGGCGATGATATATTTTTAATAAGACAACCAGAGGAATTAATCCCCGTCAACGAACTTGATTCGTCCGAGCATAAAATAATTGTATTTGACGATATTCCGCTAAACAACGAGGAGATGAATAAGATTAAGTCGTATTTTTTATTATCACGTAACAAAAAATGTAATTCAGTTTATCTAGCGCAAGGTTTTTCAAACATTGACAGATTTATTAGGCGAAATACGGGATGTTTTATATTATTTCCTGGACTCGATAATGTTGATGTTAGAAATATTGCAAACGAGCAATGTGGTGACGTAACAAAAGATAAATATATTGAATTATATCATCAATCAACTAAAGACAAATACAATTTCTTTTATTTGATAAACTAGCGCGTGATCCAGATGAAATGTTTCGTTGTTGTATTGACACGTATCTATAACAAATTTTATATCGCGCATAAAAAAAAATAATAGATTATCATCAAAAAAAGAATTACTAAAAAAACTTGCAGCATCTCAAGTTGCTTTTAAGAAACGGGTGGAAGAAGCTTGTCAAGGACAGGGCGTTGCAGAAGAAGAAACCATCAAACTTTTTAAACCTATTACCGAAGCAGTACTCGGTAAACAACCAGAATTACAAACATTATCTCCAGGAGAACTAGAACAAATGAAAGAAAAAGGGTTGTTAGTTTTATTGTAAGAAATATCAAAAGAGGAAACTAAAAAAAATTGTAGAGGAAATTGTAAGTACAATTGCTGATCCTGTTGCGCGAGAGGCTGAAAATGACAAATCAATAAATAACCCTCTTGCGTTCCAACATGCTATTGCAAGATTGACAGTTAAGCCAGTCGAGTTAATAAAGTTGATACAAAATTTATCAGAGCAAACTAAGGAATTAGCTGAACAACAGAAAAAAAAAGAAATGACTGAATCTACCGTGAAAATAATGCCTATCGAAGAGCAAATAAGATTTTATAGAAGAAAATAAACGTATTAAAATATCATACGAAGAATATAAAGGATTTATTGGTAAAGATAATATCGAAGACATTGAAAATATTCGAAAATGGCCAGAAAAAGAATATAAAAATTTAACAGAAAAATTAACAAAAACTATTGAATCTGAGTTAGATGCTGATGAAAAATTTTTAAAAAAATCAGAGATGAAAGGAATTTATTAAAAGTGTATGATATTATAAGAGAAGGAATTATTGCTACAGTACTGCTTCGAACAGCAGTGCAGTATCGAAATAAACTAGGAGGTTATGGTAAAGGTTGGAATTTCAAAACTTTGATAAGTACGAGAGCGAACGAGATAAAAAAAAAAATACCAGAGGAAACCACTGGAACAAGTGTTAAAGTTTTTACATCAAACGCCGAACTGGTTGACCGACTTATCTTATTAATATCATCAAAAGAAGCAGGTAATAATAGCACTGAAATCGACGGAAAGATCATGGACTTATTAGATAATCTTAGATCGAGTGGATTACTAACATCAGATGAGTATGAAATTTTACATGGCGATCTTATATAAATGTCAACAACACTATTACTTGACTCGTCACAAACAATGAGTGACACGCAAACTTTTCTGTCTACTATAATCCACCAATAGAACTAGATTTAAATAAACAATACGAAATCGGATTAATTTCCGCCACAATGTGGCATTCCATAGCAAACGTAAAAACAAACGTCAATGACGACTTTACATTTTATTCTGGTGCTTGGGTATCAGTCGAAATACCACAGGGAGCATATAATGCAACTGATCTCAACAAAACGATAAGAGAGTTGATAACAAAATACACTGCCGCAGACAATTTTGAATTAACCCCAAACTATAATACTCTATGAGTCAGAATAACAATAGAAAATAATTTGATGATCGATTTTTCACCAGCGACCAGTATCACATCGTTGCTAGGATTTAATCTTCGACAGTATGGTAGTGTTGCAGAACAACGTGTATCATATGACAGAGATCTTCCAGTTAACGTAACAGAAGTAAATACAATTTTAATCAATTGCTCTATTGCATTAGGGTCTTACTTAGCCAAGGGAAGTCAAGGTCAAACAATCTATAGTCTTTTCGCCAGATGTTCCGCCTGGTTCACTGATGCAAATTACTCCTCGACAAATAATACACTATCCGATTACTCCTGAAAATCAAATAGCCAATATAACAATGCAACTAACAGATCAATCAGGACGACAAATAGGTCTTAACAATGAAATTGTCAGGTATTATTTACACTTACGCAACGTATAGCTCGAAAGAAATTTTGTAAACTTAATTTAATAACAAGATGAGACAAAAAAAGTTTATCGAAGAACTCTTGCAGGTGGATTTTTTGGATCGAGAATATCCCAGGAATTGCACGTAAAGTAGCACGTTGGTGGAGTGGATGTAAACTTTGTGATTGCGAAAGTAGCACTTTGGATGCCTCGAATTGTTCCATCAATAGCTAGGTTAGCAGAACTTAACACTACGTTAGAGGCTTTTACAAAAAAAGATTTATTTTCTTCAGCATAAAATATATCAAACAAGTGTTCCTAACACAAATGATTACACTTGGCGTATTACAGCTACTTCAAGCGAACAATTACCAAGGTATGTATTCGCTGTCTTTCAGCAAACAGCACGACTTGGTAGTCAACTACAAAATAACTCTGTTTTTGATAACGCTAACGTCAGGAGAATATTTGTCAGAATAAACTATAAACAATACCCGGAACGAGCGATCGAATGTGATTTTACAGCCGGCGCTGTAAAAAATGTTGCGACAGCATATATGTACCTGATGGAAGCGATGCAAAAATATCAGGACGCTGACAGCGGATCACTGATTAATATTGAAGAATTTCGTACTCTTTATCCGATCTTTTTCTTTGACGTATCAAAACACTCCGATCGAACGATTAATTCAACCGCGGAAATAGAAGTATCTTGGACGCTTGGAGAAGCTCCACCGGCTCCACTAAACGTATTTGCGCTTATGTCTAGCGATCGATTCTTGACTATTGTCTCAGTCAAAGGTAGAATGACTGCCCAAGTTTAATCTAACAAAACAGTATAAATTGAAAACGGAATACACAGCTAGAGAAATATACCTTACACCCGGTCAAATTAAAAACTTATCAGCGGCGGTTGCCAAACGTAATTCTGTCTCTGTAATGATATCCCCAAAGACGGACGCCGCCGCAGTCAAAGTAATGTTAACTCAAAACCAAATCAATAGGCTAGATCAGGGAAAACCCTTTGTTCTCAAACTATATGTTGCACAGGTAAAATTTATGGCAAAACACGGTGGATTTTTTGCACCAGCACTTTCTGTAATTTTACCAAAGATTCTACCTGTATTAGGAACACTGGGACTAGCGGCAGCGTCATGGGCAGTATCTGGAGAAACTAAAAAGCGGTATCCGGCGATGGAATCAAACACATTTTATATAACAATATATAATATAATGCCAGCTAAAAAGAAATCGCCAGCGACAAAATCGCCAGCAACAAAATCTGAAAAAAAATGAAGTCGCCAGCGAAAAAATCGCCAAGAAAAACAAAACAAGGAGGAATTATTCCCTTCGCTCTGCTACTAGCAGGGTTAGCAGGCAGTCTAATTCCGAACCTGCTAGGGATAGGACGTGGTATGACTCTACCGGGCACCAGACGCCGTTGACGTCACCGCCGTTGAGTAATTTCGATATAATTGAAATATTGAATGACATTGTCGGTTTTCTTGGAGTATGTTCCAAAGGCGAATTAGATAATGTACCAGTAGGTGGTTCTTGTGTTGTAAATATACAAAACTTCGATGATGGATCCGGCACTGACTGGGTTGCAGTCCATAGCAATAATTATTTTGATTCGATCGGACTTCCTCCGAGTGATCTTATAAAAAAAAATATATTTTTTAAAAATTTAAAAAAATAAATTACTCACCTAATCAACTACAGCCGGTTGGAAAATCAACTTGTAGTCATTATTTTATTATTTTTATTCGACAGATGTCCCAGCCTAAATTTAATTTTTTAAAATTTATTTTACAGTTTGACAAGCAACCTTCTCACGTTAATGATGAGATTGCAATGAATTTTATCTAAACTAAGGAATATGTCAGCATACTGTCTCAAATGTAAAACTAAAACAGCGAACACTGACGAAACAACGGAAAAAACAAAAAATAATAGAACGATGTTAAAAATCATTTGTGCTGTTTGCGGTAGAAAAAAAGTATGTTTCTGAAATCGACAAATGGAGCTGGAATGTGTCCTGACAAGGTTATTTTAGTAGATGATTAATTGACGAAGGTAAATATTTTTGTCCACGATTAAAAAAATAAAATGAAATGTAATTGTAATTGTGATAAAGATCTTTGTATAGAACAAGAAAAAATTGTTACATATTGTCAATCATCCAATCGACGTGAGGTAATTGGCCGCGGTATTGACATCCCCAAATTTATTGGGAAATTACCAAGGTCGAGGACTGGTTGGACATTGCCTGGCCATAAATATACTGGACCGTACAATCCACTGGACAAACAGCTTGATAAAAAAGATAATCCGCTGCCCGGACAAGAACCATACAATGGTGTCGATGCAATAGCAATGCGTCATGATATTTTGTTATCGTGATGTTGAACCTCCTGATAACACTCTATCAAAATCAGACGGTGATAAGGTAAACGAACTTAAAGATATGAAACCTGCAAATATTCGAGAACGATTTGATAGAAGGTTAGTTCAAACAATGATAGGAACAAAATATACGTTAGGTCTTGGAAAAGAATTATACGATGGTCTTGCAGCGAAGACGTTTGCGTCTCAATTACATAAACCTGAAAAAAATTTCCGAGACGTAAAGTTTTCGCGAATGCCGTTGACGATATCTGGGCGATAGATTGAGTTGTTGTGTCAAGCCTCGGTAAGTTTAACGTTGGCGTTGATGGCGCTCCAAAGAAATATCTTTTTAACGTCATAGATGTTTTTAGTAAATACGCGTTTAGTGTACCTGTTTCGGATAAAACAGGAACATCAATAACTGATGCGTTAAAATAAATTATCTTTAGTACGGAAATAAGGCCGAATAAGGTCTGGACTGATCTCGGAGCGGAGTTTTTTAATAAAAAATTTGAACAGTTTGTGGAACAAAATAACATAAAAAGTATATTACAGGAAACGAAGGAAAAAGTGTCGTCGTCGAATGATTTAATCCCACACTAAACCAGCTGATACACAAACAGTTGACAGCTAAAAATACAAATAAATACATCGACGATCTAGAGCAGATTGTTGATAATTAGAATAACACGAAGCACAGATCAATTAAATTGCCACCAAGCGACGCAATTAAAAATCCGATTCTTGCAAACGAAAACATGTACCGCAGACATAAGTTTAAAGTTGGTGATTGAGTTAGAATTTCTCTGACGAAAAGAACATTTGAAAAAGGATTTACCCCAAACTGGAGCGAAGAAGTATTTGTTGTTGATAAAGTTTTGCTGACAATACATGTAACATATGCACTAAAGGATTTATTAAGTGAGCCAATGACAGGTAGTTTTTACGAACAAGAACTGCAGAAAACTGAGCAAGATGTTTTTGCTATTGAAAAAGTTATCGAGAAAAAAGGTAATAAAAGCCTTGTCAGATGGAACTAATGGATACAGCGATAAATTTAACAGCTGGGTTCCAACTCAGTCTATATTGAAATAATATTGTTATAAATTTCCTCGTACTTACGTTTAACAGATTTACATTTTACAGGTTTACACAACGATATTAGATATTGTCTGCGATCGTCAGAGATCATCATTAGGTTAAAAATCTTGACAAATATAAAGTCGAATTTTATATTTTTCTGTCGGTCTGGAATTTTAATGTTTATCAGCCGCCAAAAAGATTGATTTTCATCTACTGAAAAATTGAATTTCGAGATTTTCTTTGTGATATGATATTTAACATCATATCGTCCAGTTGTCGGTCTGCTGTAATTTTTTCTATCAACCACGCCAGCAATTTTGTCTTGTTCGTCGTAGTTGTTAAATAAAATATCATCCTCGGTGTAATCAACAGAGTTGTGTTCACCGCTAAAATTTAACAAAGATGATGTGTTAATGTTCGCTCATAATTGCCTGACTAAACACGAGCTGGAAAATATAATTAATTGTCGTACTTGAAGATGATTCTGTTAAATGTCGATTGTGATGTTGCTGATCTTGTTCTGTCATCTGCAACTCTCTTGACCGTTGGCGAATATATCTTATAATATCGGGCCGCAGCATATATTGAAGGAAATACTAGTTTAGTTCCGTTTAAAAAATGTTATATAACAATGCTAAAATTGCGGGTTATAGCCAAAAAAGTCCTTATAGGAGAACCTACAAAATTTGCTACCGCTTTTGCAGGATTTGATAACAGTTATAAATTTGATAATCAAAATATTTTAGCAAAAGTTTTAACTCTATTAATTTGTTTGGTCTTTTAATATCCAACTGTAATGCAAGAACTTGCAGTACATAAAAGTATCAAACTAATAGTGCAGTATCATGTTATTTTATCAAAGTTACACAATGTAGATTCCTCAACGAGATTGCCGAACCATATTTAACAGCTAAATCACGAAAAATATTAGCTGGAACAAATATTTCCTCAGTTGCCGATGAAATACATCAGGAAATAAATAAAAACAATTGGAAGAATTTACTGCATCAGGATCAGGTTGGAAATTTGAGGTGCTGGAGAAAGTTTTAATTCACACAGCGAGATATAACGTTCTTCGCGGTAACTCTTACGTTGACCTGCCTCAAAAAATTAAAAACAATAAATGTTGCATAAACGTAAAGAACTGATAACAAATGCTTCCATTAGACTATTCTTTCTGCAATGTTTCCAGCAGAAAATAATGCTGATCGCGTCGACAAGTATATTAGTCACGTATCAAAATTAGATTTTAATGGTATTAACTTTCCAGTTGCAGAAAATCAAATACCTATGTTTGAGGGGCAAAGTGGTGTTTCGGTTAATGTGTTTGGTCTTGACGAGCGTGAAAATGTTTATCCCAGATACATCTCAGAAAAAACTACACAAAACACAATAAACTTGCTGTTTTATAAAGGACATTACGTTTGAATAAAAAAAACTTTAACGGTCTAGTTGGTAGACAATATAATAAAGATAAAAATAAGAAATATTCTGTTATCAAGGTTTTTCTAAGGATGAAAAACTGCAAGAGCATGTTAAATACTGTGTTAATGTTCAAAAAATAACAATGCCACCAGAGAAAGAAAAAGTTTTAAAATTAAAAAATTATAATCATAAATTAAGTATTCCGTTTGTTATTTATGCTGACTTTGAGTGTTTACTTGTTCCTGTGGCAGGCGCAGAAAATGATCCAAATAAATCAAGCACCAGAAAAATACAACAACATGTTCCCTGTGGAGTAGCTTATAAAGCAGTTTGTTGCGCTAACGATAATTTTTCAAGTCCAATAAAATTGTACAGAGGTAAAAGTCCTGGTGTGGGGTTACTAAAAAATTGAATAGATGATGTTAATAAAATCAACTACAAAATATCTAAAACAGCTCCAATAAAAATAACACCCAAAGAACAACTTGATTTTTCCGAGGCAGTTATTTGTCATATCTGCCAGAAACCAGTCCTCGGCCTCGATAAAGTGCGCGATTACTGTCATCTAACCGGCCAATATCGCGGAGCAGCACATAATAATTGTAATTTGAAATTTCATGCGCCAGATTTTATTCCTGTCGTTTTACATAATTTCCGTGGTTATGATAGTCATTTGGCAATAAGGAAATTAAATTTAAACTAAGGTTAGGTAGTGTAATAAAATGTATTCCGAACAATTTTGAAAAATATATGTCAGTTACGCTCGGCAAATTACATTTCATCGACAGTCTGCAATTTATGGCGGCGCCGCTGGATGAGCTTGTAAAAGGTTGTAGCAGTTTTGGTAATCTACGAAGTTGCTTTGGTGGGGATTATGCCTACCTGACAAAAAAAGGTGTCTTTCCGTACGAGTACCTCAATGACTGGAGCAGATTTGATGAAACTTCTCTTCCTGACAAAGATAAATTTTACTAGCAGCTAAAAGGCGAAGGTGTATCAGATGGTGAATATAGTTACGCACAAGAAACTTGGAATAAATTTGGTTGTAAGACATTTGGTGATTATCATGATTTATACTTGAAAACAGATGTGTTATTGTTAGCTGATGTTTTCGAAACTTTTCGTAAAGTTAGTCATGAAAATTATGGATTAGATCCGTGTTGGTATTATTCTGCGCCAGGATTATCATGGGATGCTCTGCTAAAAACAAGTAGGATAGAACTGGATCCCTTAACTGATGTTGATATGTTTAATTTTATTGAAAAAGGGATTCGCGGTGGAATTAGCGTTATAACCAAAAAATATGCGGTAGCTAATAATAAGTACTTGAAAAATTACGATAAAAATTTACCATGAAATTATATTATTTATCTGGATCAAAATAATTTATATGGTTATGTAATTTCAGAGCCAATGCCGTGTGTGTATTTCACTGGATAACTCCAGATCAATTTCTTAAAGAAACTGAAAAAGATTTACCAGAAAATGTCAGTTATTTTGTTGAAGTTGATTATCCTAGTTCGTTACATGATCTACATAATGACTATCCGTTATGTGCAGAGTCAATGATGATCGATTATAGTTTATTATCGCCTGAACAACAGGCAATGACAACAGCAAAAAATTCGATCGTTAATAAGCTAGTTCCAAATTTACTCAGTAAAAGAAATTACATGATACATTACAAAAATTTAAAACAAACAGTAGATGCTGGACTAGTCCTTAGGAAGGTTCATCGCGTGCTAAAATTTAATCAATCTCGTTGGATGGCAGATTAAATTGATTTAAACACCAAACACTATTGCTAAGACCGACTTTGAGAAAAACTTTTTGAAGTAGATGAACATTTCCGTGTTCGGTAAGATGATGGAAAATATCAGAAAGCGAGTAAACATCGAGCTACTTAATGATGTAAATCGCAGAAATAAATTAATCAACGATGACGGTTTTGTCAGTATGAAAATATTTAATGAAACTCTTGTTGCAATACAGCGACGAAAGATAAATTTAAAGTTAAATAAACCGATTTATGTTGGTGCAGCTGTACTTGATATTTCAAAATGGCTAATGTACGACTTTCACTATAATTTTACGAAGATAGTTTGGCCAGATCTGGAGTTGCTATTTACTGATACGGATTCACTAGTTTATAATATAAAATGTGAGGATGTTTATCAAGATATTTATAAATACCGTAACCTATAGGCCATTTCACGGTTATTAACTCCCCATGAAAACACCAGAGGGCGTCTCGGTGCAACTCACTTCCGGATAGTTCAAACAATAAAGATGGCAGATGTAGATCAAGAAAAATGTGACAGTGGAGGATATACACATGCACATCGAAACTCCTAGATTCCATTCACGCTTTCAACCTCAAACAGTCAGTTAGCCAACCCACCCATAAACATGGTCACATATTAGACTGGATTCTTTACAGACCTGATGATAATATTCTTCAGTCCTCCCTGGTGTCCCACGAACTTTCATCAGATCACCTCTGTATTATATGCCATCTTGATGTATCAGTCCCTAACCCTCCACCTTTATTCGCTACTAAGAGA
>JAECUM010010899.1:0-87849 GCA_016617855.1 Megalonaias nervosa | reverse complement strand
CACACACACACACACACACACATATCATGAAGCATGTACTTTTAGACAGATAAAGATGGCACATTATGAATATCTCTCTAGTTAACAATTCTTAGATGTTTGTTCTACATATGATTTAAAGTAAATAGCAAAGACTCCAAGCTATGTAACTGCGTATCTGTGTTTATAATACTTACAGATGTGTGTGCATTGCACATACCTGTAGATATACACGATTTATTGGTTTCTAGACCATGTTTGAGATTAAAGTTAAATTTGACTATTTTAAACAATTTGAAAGAAAATTTAATTTTAGTGGAAATTATTTGTGAGAAAGGTGTCTTTAAATACTATATCTGGTATGTATATTTTTTACTGATGTTACAAAGAATCATAAAAGTTAATGCCAAATATGAGATAAAATTTTTCTTTATTCATGGATATAATCTTGATTGACATTATACATTTCAACCGTGAAAATAAGTTTTGAAATAAATTGAACATCTAATTTGTATTGCTCTTAATAAACTGCATACATATTGCCTTAAAGGAACTGTTTTCTGCTTGCAGAACATTTTGGTTATTAATATCAGTTTTTATATTTTAAAAAAAAAAAAAAAAATGAATCCCAGTATATGCTTTATTATTTAGATTTGCTTGTAATGTTATGAAGTACCCCTGTCTCATTTTCATGTAACTACGACAGTTTGCCAGTGAATGATGTGCCTCTTCAGTGCAAGTACCGTTAGATTAAATGACTACATGATATCATTATGACATCGTTATGATTGGATCTTTTGTGGGGTTGGGGTGGTATAGAGGTTTTAGTTTCAAAATACATTGGCATATCAAATAACAAATAGAATTAGCAACTAATGCCTTGTTTGTGGAAAAAAAAGACTTTTTGTGGGTCTTTCTTTTAATGTCCTGCCCTAGTTGTCACTCAGATATGTAAAGGCATATAGTTACCCCTTTTCATCCATCAGTCTGTCCACACCTTAGTTAATTTTTGTGCTTGTGTCCGATTTTTAGGGCATGTAGACTGAAGAATCATGCAACTTTGTATGTACATACTGAAGAGTTCAGCATCATGCTACAAAGGAAAGGTCTCTGTGGCCTATATTTTACACTGCTGTGATCTCAGTTAAGTTTTATGTTGATGTCAGTTTCTTGGGCTTTATTGCACCAAGAGTCATGCAGCAAGTAGGTAAATGCTCCTAGGTGAGCACAACACCATTCCGCTGAAATTAGGTCACTGTGGCATGCACTTAATGGTTCAGTGACTATGACCCAATATTATGTTATTTTGGCTGCAGCCAGATGGCTTTTTGTACGGAGGTCTGCTGATGAGTGCAACACCATCTATGCAAACTCTGTCACTGAGACTTGTATTTTTTGCTTTAGTAGCATTGGTTAAGGTTTTACAAAGGGGTGGTGGCAAGATATTAGTGATCCTGGAACACATTTGTAGTTTTGACAACAACCAAGATCATTCTATATCTTAATATATTAATGCTGAGCACGTGTCTATTACTGTTTGCTTTGAGCATCCGTGATCTTTGGACACATTTCTAGCTAATATCAAACATTTATTGGCATTCTCTTCCCTTGCGTTCTTTTGTTTTACATGATCGGTATGACAGTCGTTCCTGTTGTCTTTATATATCACTCCATGTTTCAGCTCAATATGATTTACATTTGCAATTGCTTATCTTTCTCCTTATGGAGTATATAACACACCAGTAATTTATCAATGACATTTCATTACTCCTCGGTCTCTATTGGATAAAAGAGTCAGGTAATGGAAACACCAAAAGTTAGCTAGGAATTACAACTTGCTTAAGCAGTAGACAAACTGGATCAAGAGCAATTTTAATATCTCAGAAACGGGTTGGATGGTAACTATTTTGAGCTGTTGTATGTTTAATATGCAATTTCTTAAAGGGGATGCGAGGAGGTATGTGCATGATAAATATAGTGTGTTATTTTGGGGGTTTGGGTGCATAAACTTGTCGACTCAAATGAATAATATATTTGCTTTAATTTATAAGATCTGTCTAAAAATATGTACCTTTTTACCAAAGTGAAGTATTTATTGTTGTGAATTTGTATATGAGGCAGGTTGATATGGCGTCAGATTTGTGCCTACAAGTTGTCCCTTGCACTCTCACTTTATCGGTCATGAGCACAGGTACTCGTTACAAAGAAAATTCGGAGTATCCGTCAATGAATCGAGGGCTGGGAGGTCTAACCTGTATTATATTGTTACAGGTTAGAACCCTCAGCCCTCGATTCATTGACGGATACTCCGAATTTTCTTTGTAACGAGCCCCGGTGGTCTTGAGTAATAAGTTATCTGGTACTCAATCAGAACATCCTCGACCTTTTCCGTCAAAATGGAGAAAAGAAACACAAAACGTCAGATGTAATTCGGCGCCATTGAGAAATATATTTGGAATTACTTTTATTCCCTTGGACAGTATGGCAGAAGAAGAAGACAGAGTCACAATTGGCACTGTATTGGCATTTTGTGTCGCAACATTTGGTGGGCTCTCCCGGAGACGAATCACCAAAGCCATCAAACTGATATGTATTCCTACAATTACATCGAAGGTTTCTCTCTCGACTTGACGAAAAAGACCGAATGGTATTCCCATTCCAAACCGTTTTTCCGCTAGCGCGTTGTTTCAGTTTAACGCGGTGTGAGTGAAATAAGTTGTTATTACTACTAGAATAATGCAGTAGAAATTGGAACATCATCGGTCTTTTCCGTTAAGTTGAGAAAGAAACATCAGATGTAATTCTTCACCATTGAGAAAAAGAGATAGGTGCATCGCTACTTCTCGGACACTTCTTGCTTCACAATTAGCCACAGTAGTCCGAACAGCAACCAAATGAAACTATCGGCATACATTCGAGGTATGACCCGTATGAGTTACCTCAAAGTTGGAAACAGGCACAACATTGCGCCAGAATGCAACAAACTCACAATCGGAATATCATCGGCCTTTTCTATTGCAACATGTGTGGTGCACTCCACCCAACTCGAATCGCCAAATGTTGTTGTTGTTGTTGTTGTTGTGTTGGATTTTTAACGTAGCTTTAACAATTTTTCAGTCATATCGCTACGATGTCTACAGTGTGGCAGTTTATAGTGATGTCTAGCACTGGGGCATCATGCCGCAGACATGTAGCATGATGTCCCACCCAGTCACATTATCCTGACACCAGGCCGACCCGTCCTAACACTAACCTCTTAATGCTGAGCGCCAAGCGAGGCAGCTGTTAGTACCATTTTTGTAAGTCTTTGGTATGACTCGGCCGGGGATCGAACCCACGACCTCCCGCATCCGAGGCGGACGCTCTAACCACTAGGACACCGGAGCGGTGAATCGCCAAATGCATAAAATTTATGTGTATTCATACAACTACTTCAGAGGTTAATTCTGGAGTTGGAGGAAACTAATTACTTATGTTCTAATCTTCGGTAAAAGGGGATAAACGCAATATAGGAACAAGACTTTTTCGCAAATGATATATTGAACCAAAGCCGTGTTGACTAAACAGTCAATCCAGGAAAATGGTGACAATTAAGATTAGAAAATTAACAAAATATAAAGTTTCGAAGTTAAGATAAACAATAGTTTATTCATAATCACAAACTTAATGTTTTCCTTTACAATTTCAATTTTTACACAGAAATGATATTTGGTTATTGAGTTATGCTACGTTTAAAGCCCTAATGCGGCAAAAGCATCGGAATAATACCGAACCTTAAAACCAAGAACAAAAAGTGGGATTGCCTCACTTCATTCCCTCTCTCAGTTTGTGCTTCGAGTGCGAAATGTTGTCGTTATTAGATTAGTCACTAATGGAATTTGTCGACTGTATCACATCACTATTTTGGAGCACTCCCAAAAAATAAAAGAATTACGAGCAACTACGTTGACTGAATTAATTGTGGCACCTCTAAATTCTAAACTGAATTTGAACGTCGTTTAAACCTAACAGCTTGATTATTTAAAATAATGGTCCATGTCAGATAGCTTTTTTAAACAGATCATTTCCATCCTTACAAACTTTAGTTATATTGGAAGAATGGTGAAATTTATGATTCGCGGCGGCATTTGGGCTTGAACATAATATGAATGTTACCTTACGATACGGAATTTATGTCCTTGAAAATAATTTCTTAAACAATATGACTGACGAGTGACTCATGACAATTTTCATATATAAGGTGTTGATTTTCTCTACCAAAATCGCATGGGAATGGAGTATTAAATTTTTAGCGTTATATGGTGTGTGTGTGTGTGTGTGTGTGTGTGTGTGTGTGTGTAAGTGTGTGTGATTTGTATTTTTAACGTAGCTTCGACAATTTTTCAGTCATATCGCTACGATGTCTGCAGTGTGACAGTTTATAGTGATCATTATTATTTTGAGTGTAAATATTCGTTGCGTAAATTAGTTATTATTTGGCGACATTAAACAAACGATCGTAGACCAGGTAGGTATTGACATATTTAGTAGTCTCCATTTTCCTGCAAAATTTCAGACTTAGCTCTTAAAATCACTTTTGTTTCGGGTGAGATTTGGAATAACAATGAATTTTTTGATCTTTCAGAAAGTCTATAGGTCTGGCGACATGCAATTTTCGTCAAATTTGGGACACATTCAGAATTCTAAAATAAACACAGAAAATATAAAATTATGTTTGTTATATCTGTTATGTTTATCGAAACAATGCCAGTTTGGAAAACACGCGAATTTGACGCTATTTAAGAATTTAACTCTAGCAACCTCTGTGATACATTGTATATCTAACTGCGTCCAGTTTCCCGGAATCACTGTTAAATCTAATGTCGTCCAGAACTTATGATGCTCTTGAAACTTCGCTTACATTATTTAGTACAGATAACTGGTTTACAACGTTTAGAATGCATAATGAAGCTTAACGTGTGTAGTCTACGGAAAGCCATCGCTGCCAAAAATATATCATGGAAATAATACAAGTAAATTTAAAATAAACCAAGAAAATCTACAACAAAACAAACATGCTTGTAAAATAATAATAATGAATCCCAGCCAATAAAATCAATACTCAAATAAAACAAACGAGGCATAATCAAAACAGACAAATATCTACAGAAACAAACAACATACCAATGAAACAAGCAAACACCAAACGAAATAAACGCTATTAAACTGTAATGTGGCGAATTTTGAAGACTTATTGAAACTTAATGTGAATAAATTGTGCATTGAAGTTAGCTTAGTCAAGCCAAAAGGTCTTGAGAAAGTTCACTGATATTTCTCTTATTTCATCTCTGAAACATAAAAGGGTCTACGTTAAGCTTCAGTAGAATTTGACCGAGTCATCGTAATGGTATAGTGACACAGCTTACATAGAGTTACAACCGTATCAGTCGGGAGAGGACTTTATGTCAAATAATTGATCTTCAAAGGAAAGCTAATTGCAGCATATTTTAGGCTGGTGAAATCTGATGAAAGACGTGATTATTTGGGCAGAATTTTAGAAACAGTTACTTCCGATTGGTCAGTAAAGAATTAAGGCGTACACTTTGGGAGACTAGAATTTAGGGTACCAACTTGCTCAGAATTCTTCAGTTCGACTCTTGCCTTGTGAGAAGACGAAAGATCTAACTCCGTGGGAACAATAGAATTGTGTTTCCCTCGTTAACGAAGAAAGGTCAGATAGCTGTCTTGGAAAGGAAGACAGGCTATAGAGATTTAACACACGATTGTGTGGGGAGAAAGAAAGAACAGCATTAAGGTACGCAATTTTAGTTTCAATATAATATTCTATTTTCATTTGTTTGTTTTATGCAAATGTGTTTGATATGCTTATGATTCATGCTATGTCTCGATTATTCCAGTTCATAGGATTCTGTTAATGAGAGTTGTATGCAAATTTATTTCTTAATTTTACAGTTAGTTCATAGATAGAATTGACGGATTGCATGTAATCAGATATTCAATGTGCAGTATTTTCATAGGGATTTATGATGTAACCCAAAGAATGTTCAAATATGCAGTATTTCATACAGATTTATGACTTAACCCTAACATGCAGATGTGTCATATTTTGTTATGGTTACATAAATTGATTTCCTGTGTAGGATGATACTGTTATCGTGAATTAATGACAATTGTATATTTATATATATATATATATATGATTTCGCAATGCTTAAATAATCTTGCAGGTTATTGGTTATTGTAGCTAGATTTAGTGAATATTATGCCATAATTTATCTTACTGAACACGAATTGACTAGTCAGATGTAAATAAGACGTGTAGTAATGTATGCTGGTATATACGGCCGCATTTGTCTGTAGAGAACATGTGGTAATTTCTAATCAATTGACATGCAGCGAGGGCAATGAACTTCAAGCTAAGGTCATTTGTACAAATATAGCGTGTATCTTACCGAAATACAGGAATTTGTAAGGACAGTTATTTGTTAAGATCACATTAAGTAAGAATTTGCGCAGTGTGAATCGCCAATCTGAATACGAACAAAGAGAGTTTATACATATATGCAAATAATTGTTGAAACATAACTAGCTCTCGTAATACTCTCGTATTTAAGGAAACAGTTTTATACCCTCGAAAAGGAAGGAAGGAAGGAAGGAAAAAGGAAAGAATAGTAGAGGAAAACCCGATGAGTGAAGAGGAAATCCGCATCTAAGAGAGGTCGGAATAAACAGGGGTCAGAAAGAGGACCAAAGCGCACGCATTAGACGTGGAAACAAGACGAGAGGAGACAGACGCCAGGTGATACTGTCGAGCGTAGAATTTCACTCTAAATTCAGTACACGTAATATGATGTAAATTGAACACAGCGACTAAATTCTATCAATGTGAATCCGTTGGATTGAAGTGAAATTTTGGTCGCGTATTAATTGAAAGTGAGATTTTGGTTATGCATTAATTGATTACATTTATTTTAGTAAATCTCTTGTATTAGTTGAAAGTGAAATTTTGGTTATGTACTAATTGATTAAATTTATTTTTATTTATTGGTAAAGGGGGCTCGTAGTTGTTATTTCTTTCAATAATCTTGCTCAGCTATCTGTTAACGTTCCATCTATCCGTCCACACTGGGCAATATTACCGTGGGAGGTCATTCCCTAGTTAACGAACGCCAAATCAATTAAGGAGGCTTTAATATTTAAAGTCCCCCGTTACGTAAACAATAAGGTTAATACTAAAATAAAATAAACGAGACACAAACAAAACAGACAAATATCAACAGAAACAAACAACATCCCAATGAAACAAGCAAACGTCAAACGAAATAAATTGTATTTACAGGAAAGAAACAAATACAGCTGGTTTGGCTGACGTAAAATGATACAAAGTAACAACAGAAATGTCAATTTAAAAAAATCCCCGTGCATACACAACACCCATATGCGAACACTACTGGGAAATGAAAGAAACACGTTTATTTTATTCCAGTCTTAACCTCATTGTTTAAATACCGTGTATTTCATTGGCGTTTCCTTGTTTCATTGGTATGTTGTTTGTTTTTGTACAATATTTATCTGCTTTGATTGTGCCTCACTTGCTTTATTGGAGTATAAATTTTATCGATTAAATACAGTTTATTTCGTTTGGGGTTTGTTTGCTTCGTTGGTATGTTGTTTGTTTCCTCTGACATTTGTGCCTCGTTTGTTTTATTTAAGTATTGATGTTACTGAGATTTATTATTATTGTTTTACAAACATGTTTGTTTTTTTTATTGGTTTTCTTGGTTTATTTTAAATTTACTTATATTATTTCAATTATATATTTTTGGCGGCGACGGCTTTCCATAGTAGTTACTTTTAAATATGACATATTTATGTCAAAATCATGAGTCAATGCAACCAGGCCTGTAGTATTTACTGCCACAAGTCCGTCAAGTATGTCATCTTGTTATCTCTTTGGGGCTTTTATCCTTGGCATTTACTGGCCCAGTTATTACGGGATACAAGATAGTATTTACAATACCTCCCCTTGTTGGCAATGTCATCTATACTAGCGTTTACGTCGGGTCCAGCTACAAACAACACTGATGTTACCTGTCATCGCATACTGCGCCGGCAGATCGATGTCTGTAGTTTTTTCATTAGATTTGTCCTAAAAACTGTACAGACCCAGATCTGCCAGCGTATTACGTGACAGCAATCTGGGTCTGTGCTGTTCATAGTTAGAGCCGGTTTATAATCTAGAATGTACGGTAGTGGGTAAACTGAGTTGCTTTCCGGGTATCAAATCAAGCAGACCAGAGGGATAGACCGATATTAGTAAGCATACATGAATCGAGGACAACTTTATACTTTTCATGGGTTTACTCTCCGTTTACAATATATTGGAACTGTTGCTGATTCTGATGCTAGTTCCTGCTCCACGATCAAAATTTAAAGACACCGAATAATGATCAGTCATAAAAACGATTGCATTGGCGACTGAAAATTTAAAAAGGCATATCAAATATTGTGTTTCAATGATATAGATTAACATATTTTTGTACCTGAATAATTTATTACATCTCTCTCTCTCTCTCTCTCTCTCTCTCTCTCTCTCTCTCTCTCTCTCTCTCTCTCTCTCTCTCTCATTTGTAGCGTCTAACACCATTGTTTTTCATCATCTACACACTGGCATTGTTTTTTCCTCTTTGGTTTTCATTTAAGACAGCTAATTTTTCTCGACCGCGAAAAGTAGTCATTTCCATAATTTCATTTTCTGGTTCTTCCAATGCGCCCTCTGGCGTATATTCTATGACGGTGGCGAGTGCTATCCTCTCTTTGGTTTTCGCATTGAAAGCAGCGTATCCTGGTCCTGCTCTCTTACTCTGTTTATGCTTGTGTTTTCCCGGACTAGACGGTGTACTTATTGTTAAATGCGGTGTTGGTGGTGTAGCAGTCAATAGAAGAAGTTCCGGATTTGTATCCGAACTATAATGCCTTTTTCTGGTATTCCTCTTCGCATTCACACATGAAATGCATAATCCTTTGCCTTTCTTTAATTTAAAAAATATAACTATTAATACTAATGTAACCAGCAATACTACGGCAAGCGCGACTGATAAAGGAATAGCATATATAGGCGGTCCATCTTGATTTTCCGTCTCCGCTGTGGAATTCTGGGTAACTAGAATGATGCAGTTTCGGGTTAAATTTTGATCTTCCTCGACTAGATCTCGAGTTGGGAAGCACCTATCCACATGCACACTTTTAACACAAACATAATACACTGTGCGTGATTGCAGTCCCAATATAGTGAATGTCATACTGTGTATATCTGAAAGAATACTGCACATAAAATTTGATCCGTTGAACGTCCAATATTGTACAGTAAACCGGAAGTCGGACAATATATCGCCTTTTGCTGGCAAATTATGGGAATATGAACTTGGTGGAATTTGATATGAGACAGAGAAAACCGCTGAGCTAGATTTAACAGATTCTGTTGCAAGATGAAGGACGCCTTCGCACCTTTTTCCTGCCCACTCATCGTGGCACATACACTCAGCTTGGGATTTTTCATTTTCTATTCGAACACGACAGGAACTATTGTTCTCACACTGAAGCTGTTGACATATCCTTTCAGATTCATCTGGAATAAATAAATAAATAAATAAATAAATAAACGGGGAAGCTTGGAGAAAGAGAGAAATGACAGATGGAAAGAACAAAAACGGGGGGAAAAAAGTGTTGACTGTGGAGACAAAATTCAAGTTCATTAGTACAGTTTACATCCATCTGCAAGAAATTAATTCATAAATATTTAACATTTAGCCAACACCACTGGAAAAATTATAGACATCTAGCGTTTAAATCTTGAACATATACACTATATTATAACGAAAAACACACACATTAGGGGACATTTTGTTGATGCTGATGTTATGGGTTTAAGCGACATTTTTCAACATATAATACGTTATATAGGCATATCTGTTGAAGGAAGAACCTGGAAAAACCCGGGAAGAAATCCCACCCCACCCCCAAGGGAAGCTACTGGTAACCTCCTCACATATCCACGTTGGCCGAACCCACGCGGAGGACAGAAGGAGAAATTTTAACAGGTCATTTAACTGCAGTTTGACTTATGTCTTTATTCTAACACAAAACACAATTTAATCTTCACCTAAATCCAAAAGCAGCATATCAAGTTTAATGGCAGCTGAGAGAGAGAGAGAGAGAGAGAGAGAGAGAGAGAGAGAGAGAGATATTGTGGTTGTACACGGAGCATAATTTTGATGTGATGTTTCAGTTTGTACTATGCAAAAAAAACCAAAAACAAATATGTGGGTCTATCGCCATTTTCAGCACGATACTCAGTACATGTATGGCAGTATATTTGGTGGAGGAAGGACGCGGGAAAACCCCGGGGAGAATCGCCGACCCACGGGAAGTTACTGGCAAGCTTATTCAAATACATACTTTGCCTGAGCACTGGGCCGCCCGGGGCCCCAATAATATGTATAAAAAAAAAAAGATCATGGTTTGGACGTTTTTTTACTTTTAAACGGTTTTATTGTATACCCGTTGAACCACCATGACTTTAGTTAGGCCCGTGTCATGACACTAGTGTACGCTGAGGATAAATCCTAATTTGTCGTTTTCACATCCGACCGAGTTGTAAACAATTATATCGCATTCGACCGAAATGGCGTGCGCTATTTTGCACTCGACCAATTAACAGAAAACGCCATGCCACATCTGACCAAGTGGTATCACATGAATTCGAATGAGTGTCACATACGACTCAACTGATAGCGCGTACTGTCGATTGACCGAATGTAATAAAAAATGTACGCTCTAAGTCGAAAGTGATGTAGCTGTTTTAATCGCGTTCGAATGTGAACCTTGGTATTTACATGATATAACATCGAGCGCTAACCTATGCTTTGTAGATGATAAACGTTCTTACAACTTTTTCAATTTACTCTTCACAACTCGGGTGTCAGTGTGTAAGCTGGGTATTGATGTAAGCTGGGGAAATCTAGAACCAGGTGGAAACCACCCATCTCGAACTGGTGACTATATCACTTTAAGTATGCCAAAACTCGTAACCAAACACGGGACCACAAATATGCAAAACAAGACGATAACAAGCGTTAAAATAACAATCCACTTTACCTGAGGCACTCTGCCACTTTAACTTTTAACGACAAGGAAATATTGTTAACGGCTGTAATGAAGTAAGTACTGGGGGCTGAACTGTGCTCAATCTAACTAAAATCGGATCTCCTCTGTCCTAAATGAAGATCTGACAGGCTGCTTTGGGATCACATGTTCTGGTGACCACAGGGGCTAGTATCGTTGCTTACAATGTAACTGTCAGTCATGCCTTACAATGTAACTGTCAGTCATGCATATATTATAAAATAATACTGTATGCAGGACTAATAGTTAAATTGTAAGCAACGATACGAGCCCCTGTGCTGGCGACTTTATGCTATTATCCTAATCGCAAATTTTATCCACCAATCAAATGAATGAAGTCTTATATCTTCGCGTTCGGAGACTGAGCTACGTGGAAGAGTATCTCCGTATGCCGATCGAGTTCATGCAAATTTAGACTTTTGAAACCTGCATTGCCATTGGCTAATTCATAGATCACCGGGGCCCATTCAGCGATCGCTGTCAGATCTTCACGTAGGCCAGTGATTTTAATCAGACTGGAACCGTGCTTAATATTCGAAAGAAAGGAAACTGTTACAGAAATAGAATTACCTGTAGCAGCTGAAAATCCAAAGCACGGGACTCTTACAGTGATACAGAACATGACGAGAATTTGTACACAGGAATAAGAGCTGACTGTGACCATATTACGTCATGGCTTATGACTTTAAATGCTGTCTGAAAATAGAAATGAAATCAATATGTATCTAATGGGTAACAGCTTCTTACCTTACTCTGATTTACAAATTATGTTATCTGATCTCCGCTATATCTGAGCACATGTGGTTAATACGCCATAATCTTTGTCCGTCTTGACTTCTTTTTTTCTTGCCTTTCATTCTTTCTTTCTTTCTTCATGACTGTGGCTGATAAACTGCACTGAATTTGATGTGAATGGTTACGGAGTCTGGTTTTCAAATCTCTTTTCAGTTCAATAAAGATATAACTGATTTTACAAATCCCGAAACCGATGTACTGCATCAAATGAAGTCGTGAATGACTGTGAAGTACTGTTTAGCAATAATGGAAACACTGCTAATCATTGGAAAGATTTATATTCCAACCTTTCTCAAGATGTGTCCTCTTATCAACGCGAACTATCAGTACTGTGTCAGGCTGGTTCACTATATAAAGTCTGGAGTTCTGTTGGGACAATACTGCAAATATGGAGGTTCAAACAACAATTAAATATCTTAACAAACGACACATACGCATAACATCGGATGCTTTATTTTAAAAAAAAGTCATATGTTTGCGTGCGTGTGTGCGTGCGTGATTCTCAGAAATCCTAATTATCTCAACGTTTCTTTTCATGCGCTTGTCTAAAACACATTTTCAATTTTTTTTTCTTCGAAATCGATTAATTTTAGTAATTGTTCTGCAATCCTTATGTAGTAGTTATATGCATTAATAATGTCCCAGTTTCATACTAGGTCAGATGTGACACATTTTAACCAAAGAATAGGCAAGAGCCAGCCGAAGTTAAATATAATTGCCCCTCTCTTGCATATTTTAAAACTCTTGTCGTGTACCAATTTTGATGTCTAGGCAACTCCGTTAAGTACATTATGAAGATTGATTTACTATTATGTACTACTGATACCTGTTACTACAATCTCCTGTTATAGTGATGTCTAGCACTGGGGCATCATGCCGCAGACATGTAGCATCATGTCCCACCCAGTCACTAACCTCTTAATGCTGAGCGCCTAGCGAGGCAGATGGTTCGTACCATTTTTTATAAGTCTTTGGTATAACTCGGCCTGAGTTCGAACCCGTGACCTCCCACATCCTAGGCGGAAGCTCTAACCAAATACGCCACCGGAGCGGTCCTCCTGTTTGGTATCCAGTTTAATGTCTTCTTAGCACCCGGAAAAGGTAAAATCAAGAAAGACTGAATCAATACGAACGCATTAAATGAACGCAAAGAAAGTGGAATACGGTCTCACAACCGGAATCGATGCAATCATACAGCAACGGAGATAAATTAAACAATATTCAGTAGTAAACAGGAAAACAAAGCTGCTGCTTAGAATCAAACCAAAATCTCTGCACAAAAGTCAAGCTCAAAATCAGGCATAAAAGTCTGGCCTAATTAGATCGAACACGTATCCTCTCGCAACAAAGTTATGCTTAAATATCACCTACTAAAAGATCCAGATGAAATGCAGATACAATAACGCACCATCAAAGGCTACGAATGAGTAAGAACTCCGGTGTTTTAGTAGAATGTTTACACTAGCGATATTTGGACTAGACAATTCTCAAACACACTCCTGTAAACAATTTCCGCCAACTGAATCTAGTGTTTGCATAACTGATAAAATCCACAAGATCACTGGATGACTCATAATTAAGTTTGGTCGTCTTTAATATCCACAAATACGATGATATATTCTCAAAGTGTATTCACTGTTTATTCAGCTATTATACGAAGGATACAATCTGCATACTATGTCCTGAAGGGTATCGCTCTCTCGAAAGAGGACAAAGTTTAGCTTATATCAATTAAAGTGTATGACATCTACCTGGAATATATGAAAAGATTACCCAAATCTCACTATATAGCGTCAAAAGATAATGGTAAATCCGTCTATCCACACTGTTCAGTATCATTATGTATTACTAATAATGCACACTGACCACCATATCAATGGGAAACTATTTAAGAACTTATTCTCTCTCTCTCTCTCTCTCTCTCTCTCTCTCTCTCTCTCTCTCTCTCTCTCGTTTTTGGGACATCGTTCACCTTTTGTGGTTGGAAAATTGAATTTAATCAAATATTGCTTTAAAAGCTAGTCATGTATTAATAATTTATGTTCAAGCCAAGAATTATTTGATGTTAAGCATTAGTCTTATATAAAGTGGCCAATCATAAACACACTATCAGTAGTTTCACAGAGGAAGCGAACCATCATAAACACAGTGGTTTCACAGAGGAAGCGGCCTATCATGTTGTTGTTGTTGTAGGATTTAACGCCATTTTTCAGCACAAGATAGGCTATACATGGCGGCCAGTATAACTGGTGAAGGAAGAAGCCTGGAAAACCCGGGAAGAACCACTAACCCAAGAGAAGCTAATGGCAAGCTTTCTCACATACCCACGTTAGCCGAGCCTGAGACTCAAACCCACGCAAACAGAGGTGAGATGGCAGTGATCCGGAAAGGTAGGGACTATCATGAACACACAATCAGTAGTCTCACAGAGGAAGCGGCCTATCATAAATACATAATCAGCAGCTTTGCAGAGGAAGAGGTCTATCATAGACATATTTTTGTGTCGGGTCTGTGAATTTCATTGGATGCGGCGGCAAGCCACTGCATCCAATCAATATTAAGTTGTTCAAATTTGAACAATGTTGCTACGTGATCGAGACAAGGGGAGCACACAACTTGAATGGACTGATAACTAAACAATTTTCCAGTGCCGGTTCGTGTTTGCACAAATACCTTTCACTCAAATACACCTGCAATGGCTTCGCTCTTGTACATAGTCATACCTTCGATGTTAAAATTTCAAAGTACCCTTTTTAGGTCAATTGCCCCCACCATTTTCGGCCGATGTACAATACACCACGCTATTGGTTAGTTGGCAATACATACATAGGGAGGCAACACATGAAATCCAATGTATGTCGCTAGGACAAAGCACCGATATACCTGTTCGATCCGCCAAGGTGTAGATAGGGTTATCGGAACCTTGGCTAGCGAAGATGGTCTCACGGAGGAAGCGGCGTATCATAAACAAACCAATCACTAGTTTCACGGAGGAAGCGGCCTATCATAAGCACACAGTCACCAGTCTCACGAAGGAAGCGGCCTATCATAAATACACAATTAGCTGTCTCACAGAGGAAGCGGCCTATCATAAATACACAAACACTATTCTCACAGAGGAAGCGGCCTATCATAAATACACAAACACTATTCTCACAGAGGAAGCGGCCGGTAATAAATATACATACAGTAGTCTCACATACAGTAATCTCACAGATGATGTGGGCAATCATAAATATAGAATCAGTAGTCTCACAGCTGATGTGGGGAATCATAAATACGCAATAAATAATCTCATAGATTGTTTGTTTTGTTTTGTGTCTTACCATTTTTCTGCACGTGAACCCCCAACCCCCAAAAAACAGATGAACCATCCACCCATGGGAAGTTACCAGGAAGCTTTCTTACAAACCTACAGAGAAAAGATGTCAGTGACCTGTAAGGGCAAGCGCCTTTGACCTTTCGGCCGCCCGGAGACCCCTAACATACGAAGTGGCCTATGATGATTATATTATCACATATGATGTGGCCTATAATTAATACTGAACTAGCTTTTATGACATGACAGTGGTTCTTGTTGTAAACCTTTGTACGGGAAAGAGGATAGAAATTTACAAGATAATTTTCGCTATATAAACCCTTGGATTAGCAACAGATATCAATCAACACAATCTCCATATACAGTGCCGGATTACCCATTATGCACACTAAGCACTTGCTTAGGGCACCAGCCCAAATGGGACACCAGAACAAATTCACATTAATTGTTGATGATAAAAATGAATTAAATATATATGAAAATTTCAATCTACATGTACGAGTATTATGGTTTGGAATGATGGCAACACAGGTATTTTTCCACCATATTAGCTTTTAATATTGTTTTTTTTCTTGGAGGGGGGTGAGTTTCACATTTTTTGAGGGGGAGGGGCCACCATAATATTTGCATTGCTTAGGGCCCGGCACTAACTATATCCTCAATAAGAACAAAACTAAAGCCACCATCATCACTGCTACTACAACTATCACATTCACTACTACTAAGGAGCCCCGAGTAGCCAAATGGTCTACAAAGTGCTCGCCTTTACCAATCACTACCATCTCACCTCTGGGTTCGAGTCTCGGGCTCAACCATTGTGAGTATGTGAGAAAGCTGCCAGTAGCTTCCCGTGGTCAGTGGTTCTTACCGGAGATTTCCCATGTTCTCACTCTACCAGTTATTATGGCCGCCATTTATGGACTATCTTCCGAGGCGAAATGGCGTTATACCCCAAAACAACGAATCATACAACTACTACTACTATTCATCTATTTACATGTGGCTCTGTCGAGGGTTTATACACATGTTGCCGGACGAGCGTTAATACTTCATACAACTGTGTGGACATAACCAAATAATTTAGTTTAATGACATTAATCTTTATCAAAACGCAGCTGTCTCGATATCCATAACATGCGCCGGATGCATGTGTGTGAATAAAGTAACATGTGTTACCTGACAATATGTCATAACATGATGCTGCCCATCAGGCAAAAAACAGAATATGTGTTTCCGGTCGGCCGACCATCCCCGTTTTTCAATATCCACCCTATTTTGTCCCGCATGGTAAAAAAGAAAGCAAAATAATTTTTTTTCTTTTTTTTTTTTTTTTAAATCTCTCTCTCTCTCTCTCTCTCTCTCTCTCTCTCTCTCTCTATATATATATATATATATATATATATATATATATATATATATATCGTTTTAAGAAAAAACATCTGCCAAATTTTAAAATCGGTGCAATTGGAAACATTTGTCTCAAATGCTGTGCATATATCATAGATTTGTCATTAAGTTACAATCTACAGCTAATTAATTCAGTTTGTTTGGGTAACACGTGTATTTTGCAGAGTTTTAATCTGATTACAGTAGGTCATATTTTCTTTTGTTCTCCCCCCCTCCCAAAGAAAAAGATATGGATATTAACTTGCCCCACCCTATAGAACGTGCGTGTCGAGTATCTGCCTGCACCCTGCCGTGCAAATTCTCCTACACACTTAAGAATAGAGACTGAACGGTTAGATGCGCGTTGAGATGGACACGTCGAAAAGTAATCTGTACCCTAAAAGGCAGGGTTGCAGGTGGAGTGGGTTGGGGTGGAGTTGTTGTTGTTGTAGGGTTTAACGCCATTTTTCAGCACAATTAAGACTATACATTTCGGCCAGTATCAATGGTGCAGGAAGAACCCGGAAAAACCCCGGAAAGAACCACCGACCCACGAGAAGCTACTGGCAAGCTTTCTCATGTACCTATATTGGCCGAGCCAGAAACTCGAATCCACGCAGACAGAGGTGAGACGGCAGTGATCCGTAACGGTGAGCGTTATAGACCACTCGGCCACTCGCCCCCCCCCCCACCCCCCGGCCCGGGGTGAGGTAAGGGTGTGGACACTTTCTAATTTTTATATGACTCTCTCCAAAATTTGCGATTTGTACACTCCCTTTCCTTAACACAGCTCATAATTGCGGTCGCGGAACAAAGGAATTTATATTTTCAGGGGTTTGTGCTTAAAATTTGCACACGTAATGTTCTTACAAGAAAGACTCGGCCAGTATCAGTAGGTCTAATGCTATTATTACCTCACACTAAGGTTTTGAGCATGGCGTCTATAAATACTTCAACATACAGTTAGTGCTACATTTACACTATTATCTCAGTTGCGACGTGTCAGGTACAATAATAAGCTGTGGGTAAAAGGTTGCATTTTTGTGGTCAACAGCACTCCTTGCTATCGAATTAATAAAGATACATGTACCTGGATAGTACGGGTACAAGAATGGTATCACCACTCCCCTTAAGCGAGAAAAAATATAACTGTATGCCTTGTTTTACATCTAACTTAAGGTTATACATTTGCCTTGAGATGACTGATCCGATTCGCGCGTGCGCGTGATACAATAATAAATTAATTTTAATGTAATTTCACTATAAATTATATAATCGTGGAATAGTACTCTGGACATAATTTTATTAGTCCGTATTTGACTATATGTCTGTCAGTTGCAAATAAACAAATTTCTTCATGTCAATGCAGAGACTAGATGTGGCCCCCACGCCCACCGACCTCATGCTTCATTCCACCTCTTACAAACGTTGGCATACCAGAAGAGCATCGTGACCTATATTTAAAAACCTAAATTATTTATCCTTGTGCGACTATTATAGCTGGCGAGACTAAAATATGACATTGTATGAGATCGCAGACTGTAGCCAGTACTGACACACAAAAAACGTGCATTCGCCAAGTAACTGTAGTACACACATCACTGCTTGATTTAAACTGAAAGCAGTTGGCACGCGGGATTCCGTGGCGTCAATAGACTGCTTTCATAAGAAGCAATAGGCTTTAATAATTACCCCTATTGTAATTCCTTAACAATTATCTCCCTTGTAAAAGTCATGTTTCGCCAAGTTTCTTGTCAACCCCTCATAACCAGTATATGGGTTTATTCCAAGTAAAATCATCTGCGGTTGTCAATGTCTCTTAAAAAACAAAATAGCACGATTATTTAATGTAAATAAGAAAAATGTATAACTAATAATCGTATTTCTATAATCCAAAAATAGGCCCGATGTGCTCTCCTGTATGTTATAAGTGGCGACTAAATAATGGCGATAAGAACCATGGTTGCTGAGTGGTTAGCGTACGGAACCCACGATCGAAAGGGCAAGGTACGTTGCCTCGCAGAAATAAATAACCTATTTGTGCTGATATGACGTAACCAAGCCAATGAAATAAATTTATAAATTACTGCTTCAGCCAAAAAGTCTAAGGAAGGTTAAAAAGGATAACGGACAAAGTTATCCAAGGGCGGTAAATCTAAAATAACTAAAACGGTACAGTAACAAGTAAAACAAGTAGAACTCACTTTGAAAGGAGAAAATGAACAATCAGTCTCACTATGTAGGTAGGTAGGTAGATAGGTAGGTAGGTAAGCACAATGCTAGTTATAAAGTGCCGATTAAAACAAATTCTAAACATGCAAAGGTATCAGCTGTAAAGCCATGTATGAAGATAAACTTTTCAAAAAATAAAACGCAGACATGCACCCCACCCCAAACAAGATAAAAGACAAAAGATGGAGATGTGATCAACATTCAGACAGTATATAGATCGTATATACATTAAATTATAATAGCTATAAAAAGGTATATTCCATTGAAAATAATGTCAGAATGTGTTATTTTAACCGGATTCTTTATAAACAGAGATTTTGTCTGGTGGCACATATCCAGAACTTTTATTTATCGAGTTCACATCAAAACAGTATGTGTCGCAATCGAAATATTTTCCCAAAATGTAAAGGATGGGCAAAACACAAGGAATATTTTTTAATACAACACCTTGAAAGCTTGGTAGATCATGTCGTCCACACTTAAATAGCATTAAAATGTACAGAAAAAGCCTGCCGCACAATCGAAGTTGAAAGAAGAGATCGATTATAGTGATTACAACAATTCTGTAAAGACACTGTGCAATATGCCACCTCACCTCTACTAATATATTAAAGTAACTAGATATTTACGCGCTGAATGAGTAACCCTCAATTTGCCCATGATTGCCTGTCTATCTTTATATCTAACTGTCTATCTATGTCTGTCTCACCAACATAAATAACATGTCTCCATCATTCCACATATGTATATTACTTTACCTGCCTTCCTTCCTGAACATACGTACATTACGTTTAACATATAGACCCAATTCTTTACACGGAGCACAGTATGTGACTTGCATCAGACGGTCACCTTTCTGTATTTTTTTAAAACTCATATGACTGGTGTAGACCTTATCTACACGACCTTTCGAATGACGTTTACAGATTCTATTGCGATGACAGAGCACACCACTTTAATCGTACATATTGTACTTACATTGTAATCCACAGCCTGACATTAGTATGTCATCACGTGATCAGTGTCTAGACAAACAGATTAGTGTAAGATGATGTCATACTTTGAAAAACTTAACATAGTAAAAACTATCTTGAATGTACCTTCACTTAAATTGTTCATTTTGGGGAACCTCAGCAGCCGAATATTAAGAAAAAAAGGTATACACTTGTCTCCAAAATGAGGTAGTGTGTGTGTGTGTGTTTGTGTGTCTGTGTGTATATATATATATATATAGAGAGAGAGAGAGAGAGAGAGAGAGAGAGAGAGAGAGAGAGAGAGAATGCGTTTTGTAGTAATCTTAATTAAGCTTTTTTCTGTGGAATTAAGCTTACAGCTGTGAGAAATTCAAATGTGTGAGATAATCTTTTGATGTTACATCTTTTTATACAGATACAGTGTAGCAATCAGTGACCTGTCTTTTCGAATTGGAAAGTATTTCAGTGTTTACATCAAACTAATAAATCACTAGGTTATATGTGTCTGAGGTTGGGGAGGGTACAGGTTAGTTTGAGTGGTAGGTCTCTCTTTGTGTAACCAACTAACTGCCTGTTAGAAAAGACAGTTAACAGTTGCTCTTTATATAGCTCATAAAGATCTGCAATCATAAAACATAACCATAATAATAAAAGTGGCAAAAATCTAAAGCTATTAGCAACGTGTCTACATGTTCCTAGTCAATAAAATATGGGTAGCAGACACTTAGATTATACAAAAGCACACGTGAGCGTGTTTCATGATCAGGGGTCATACCTCCACAAACAGACTTGATTGTGTGTTGTGATGAGGGACCATAGTTGAACAAAATGTTGACATAGGAAACGCCGTGAAGCAGACTCCTGTAACGAGTTCATAAGAATGAACTCTTAATTCGTTTGACTAATCCCTTCTGCTAATGAAAACCAGTGCGTGTAAGGATGGACAATCAGTGGGCATTAACTCCACTAAGTTAAGATGCTGCTAACAACAAATTTCATACGATGTATTGACAATAATAAGCTGAACGGTAAATCTAGTAATGTTCCACTAACACTGGGTATTCGTTTCCTGCGGAAATCAAATATATTAAATCGACGGACAATAAGGGGTCATAACTTTGCTAACTGAAGTTATTGATTGTTAAGAATGAATTTCCTAAGATATGTTGGCAATAGTAAGCCGAATACTAAATCTACTAATGTTCCAATAATACTGTATAATCGTCCCTGCGGAAATCAAATATTTAATCGACGGGGAATCTGGGACCATAGCTGCAATACTGGCAATCAAACCCATTTCAGCTTTCATTAACACAAACCTGAATACTAATTTGATTTAAATCAGCTATGATGCAGAAAATAAACGATATTAGGGACGAATAGCTGAGAACCATAACTCTGCAAAATGATAGCGTGGAAAACGTAAGGTTCTATAAACGCAACGGTAAATACCGAATTTGATTAGGACGAGGGAAAATGGCGTCCAACAAGAAACTCACAGAACTTGAGAAATTTTTCATTACAAGGAGGGTAGAGACAGAGAATGGTGATTTTCTGGACTGCAAGTATAAAGAAGGCACACAGGAGATTGGTGTTTCAGAGATACCTGTAGAAAAAAAGAAAAAAAAACAAAAAACAAGCATGTCAGGTTTAATGGTAGCATTACAACTCAAGAATAAAGACTTTGTGGATCTGGCAGACTCACTGAAAAGAAAAGGGTTTAAAGGATGGATACTACGGCCCAAAGGAAATAGGCCTATATTTCCGTTTGGGGAAATGGAAATTGGAGCGGGAAAAGTGTTGGTAAAAGAACCGGAACCAATACTAAGGAAAATTAAAAAGAAGAGATACGCCTATTAGATATAGCAATGGAGATCCCCCTAGAGGCAACAGTCAAAAGATTTGAAGAAAAACTTTAAAGTGAAGGTGATCAATGCGAAAATGGATGTAATCCCTCTTACCCGCATACAAAATGGGATAAGAATTCGTGAAATAGAAGAAAAGGAAGTATTCAAGATCAAACCAGCATTCTTCTTACATGGATTCTTGACCAAGTCTTAGTATAAAGGCTGTATTTACCACAGAAAATGCAACAGCTGTGGGAATACAGGTCACACATAATGGTCACACACCACATAACTGCCCAACAAACAAAGAAGAGGGGAAGAAAGAAGCTCCTTGGAAGAAAAACAATCTAAACCAAAAACAACGGCATAAGCACCAACAAGGACTGAAAAACCAACCAGAGAAGAGAATAAGTAAGACCAAATCTAACAGTAAGGAATCTAAGGAAGTACCAAGCTCTTCATTAAGACAACCAGATGTACAAGGATTGCAAACGGTACAAGAAGCAATTACAGAGATCATAACAAGAACAACAAACGGAGAAGATTTAAACAAAGCACCACCACCAACAACAACAATAACAGGGACATCACCGCAAGCGAGAGAGGAGGCTAACACAGCATCAAGAATAATAACACAGACAGTATCGGAAATTATAAAAGAACCAAGGCCAGAACAAAAAACCCAAACGTGATGGTATCGATACCACTGGAAGAAATTACTCAAGAAACAAGAACAGTACCACAAACGGAAAGGGAAAAATCAGAGACCCAAACTATCTATGAAAAAGAAGAAGAAAAGAAAAGGGAAAGATCCATAAAGAGAGAAAAAAGAAGACGCAGAAGGAAAGAGGATGAAGAGATGATGCAGAAATATCTGCTGATAATGATGAATACATAGAATAAAACAAACAAACAAGCAAACAAACAAACAAAAATTGTATAAGAAAAATCATAGCACAGAAAAAAGACTTCAAAATATAGCAACACATATAGCAACAACAAAATATAAAACTAAGCTTCGGCAACATTACAAATAGGGCAAGAGGGCCTCCCGAAATGGTCTGAAAAGATCAACCAGGGAGAGTACCTCCCCCCCCCCAAAAAAAGAATTTGATTGCAATCCAAGAATAATTGCGAAAAGTATTATAAGGTAACAAACAATTTGGAAGTGCGGGCATTAGAGGAGCAAATACCTGAGTTAAACGTGAAGTTTTCGGGGATGGATATTTTGGGAACATAACTCAAAAAATAACCCATGACACTGAAAATCAGGCGAGTTCATGTTACACTAAAATCACATACCTAATTTAGTTGAAATCCATTTAGCACTATCAAAATGAAGCCGTGGAAACAAAAACTGACTGAAAGAGGGATATCAGGAATTATAATTCCACCGAATTATAAAAATAATTATGATCAGGCTCGACTTAAATAATCTCAATATAATGGTGTATACCAGATTTCACCAGTAATCCATCAATCCTTGACAAAGTTGTGTTGTTGTGGAAACCGAAGTTTAGGAGGAGAGGCAATAAGGAGCCACACTTCTAATAAATGATGACATATAATGCTTACAATAAAATCGTGCAATGTAACTATAATGCCGCATACCTAATCTACACTTGCGCTGCACAATCAAAGAATAGAAAGGTCAAGATATCAGGGGTCATAATTCCACCCAATTATGAAGTAATTTTTTTTAACAAATTTTTCCTCGACCTGAAACTTTAAAAATATAAAGGCGTTTGCATGCTTTGGTTGAAGTCAAAGATTCCATCGTAAAGTTACGCTGCGGAAACCAAAAGTTATGTCGCAGAAACCAATGTTTAGAATGACGAGCATTAATTCGCCATAACATAGACGATTCACAACCAATGACGCTGAAAATCGAATTCATGCGACGAATCATAATCAGAAAGTAACATTCAACAATTCAGATATAATTATGCATGTTAAAATAATGCTGTGGAAACCGAGTTAACATACGGAGAGTTGAATAAATGTAGCCTTACTGTAAAAGCTCTGTCGACTTTATTTTTTTTTTACTACAAAAGTAAATATATTAGAACTCAATACACTGCATTTGAATTGAAAACGTATAGAAATCTCACCTTCTATACATTATAATTCATTCAAACAATAAAGGGCGGAGCCGTGATCTCGTTTACGTTTATTGAAGCATGAAGGCACGAGGATTTCGATTTTACTGTATGAAGTTATTTACGAGACAAATATATGAACGAGTTATCGTATAAAATTTCGATTAGTTTGCATAAGGTAAAAAGTGTACGGATCAATGAACAAAACATTCTTTTACCCTAATATAACGGGTTCCTTACTTGACACAGTCAACGTTTATAATCCTTTATTAAAGTGGCTGAAGCTTTTTCAAAAATACCTGTAACTTCGATGGATGTCAGAAGTATTCAGGGACAAAACACTATTTATTTAAAAGGAAATTATACGATCAACATACGCCAATTAAGAAAACAGAATTTATAAAAGAGAATGATATTGCAAAGTCTTTGTGGAGACAGTGGGGGCGTGGGAGGAGAATATCAATACTTTTAGACTAAAAGACGACAAATATTGCACAAGAAATGGGGGAGAGTCACATAATTTAGTAACTCTACCTTAAAATGGAGAAAATAACTTCCTTTGATGTGTATGGCTCAAGCAAATAACTTTTAAAATGCTGTCCGTAAATTTCTGATGTCGATACATACCATTCTTTGATTATTACGAATGGTAAGGGTCTAAGGTTATTTTGGCAACAGATACAACAATTACAATGCAACATTTGACGGGCAAGCCAAGTTGCACTTACTTGCGTTTAAATCGAGTCCTACTGCAAACCGCACAGACACAAATCTGTCGTCGCATAATGCGATCTGTGTCTATACAGTTTGTTTCCAGTAATCAGTAGAACAAGCAACATAGAGTCTAATCTGCTGGCTTATTATTCTGTGGCAGTTCAGGGACCATGATGTCCGCAGTTCGACGCGACTTAAATGCGAGTACATGACACTGCACACATATTCTCGCACAGACACACAAACATCCAATACAAATCATTAAAACACAGAATAGGAATATGTACGTACGCATAGGGTTTAGGGGCATATCAACACAATCCTGGACATACAGTGCCCAGTAAGTTTACGCATCCTCAACACAGCATACAGAATAAAAACAAAAGCAAATTATGGCAAAATCCTGAAAACACAAATTTAGTTGTTGGCTGTTTTTTGTTTTGAGTTTGTTTTGTTTTTTTAAGTTTAACGAAACTTTTCAGTACATGATAGACCATACCTGACGGCAAGTCTATGCGGAGGAAGAACCTGGGAAAACCCCGGAAATAACATCCGATCCACGGAAGGATACTGGCAAGCTTACTTACATATCGGTACACGCTTTAGCACAGGCCAAAACTCGGACACACGCGGACAGAGGTGAGTTGTCATTAACCCGTAAAGGCGAGCGCCTTAAACCCCTCGACAATCTCCCCGCCCCATTAAAACGTCAAATATATGATATAAAAACGCACTTTTTAAAACGTTAAGGACCGTCAAAACAAGGACGGATGGCGTGGCAAAGAGTCTGCATCCATTAGTCACCTCTTCAAACAAGTACGGGGGGCCCCGAGTGGCCGAGTAGTCTAAAGCGCTCACCATTACGGATCACTTACATCTCACCTCTGTCTGCATGAGTTCGAGTCTCGGGCTAGGCTAACGTGGGTACGTGAGAAAGCATGCCAGTAGCTTCTCGTGGGTTGGTGGTTCTTCCCGGGGTTTTCCTGGGTTCTTCTTCCACCAATTATACGGCCACCATGTATAGCCTATCTTGTGCTGAAAAATGGCGTTAAACCCTACAACAACAACAAACAAACGAACCCACGACCTCCCGCATCCGAGGCGGACGCTCTAACCACTAGGCCACCGGAGCGGTCGTAAGTCAATAATAACAACATCCTTAAAATATCCGACAGTTCTTGCATTTTAATAACTGTTAAATTTATTGTAATCATTTATATGTATATAAGTATATTTTGTTTATTTTTTTCACAACAGGAGTCTTAAATTATACTGATGTATCCACACGTGCAAAACAATGTATGCATTCACATCAGAAACGTATCAACACATGTACTTTTAAATCATATAGAATATGCTAATAGACATAGCAAACGCAAATGTTAAGAAGATACAGAAGAACATCTGATACAAAGAGATGTAAAAATGAAAACACTGAGGTTCCTAACTAGTTATGGACGTGTAGCAGATATTAAACATAAAAAAATTATGACGTTCGGCCTTTTCGCATAATATTTTGGAGTGTTATATATATATATATATATATATATATATATATATATATATAGAGAGAGAGAGAGAGAGAGAGAGAGAGAGAGAGAGAGAGAGAGAGAGATTATATAAACAGTCATGTAAAGTTTCACAGACACAACGATTTTCCTGTTTTATTTGTCTTGTCTTTGTTTTGTATTTGCCTTTGAAAAAGACTCATTAAGAGTCGAAAGCGCTCAGGTTAGTTTGACACTAGTTTTGCACTGTTCGTTGTCAGTTTATTGCATATATATATATATATATATATATATATATATATATATATATATATATATATATATATATATTGAAAAAGTTAAAGATAATGTTGCTCTTTAATAGTTAAATAAATTTCCATTCCAGTTTAAACACAATTACCCATCAATCTTTGTTTACAAGTATCTAAAATAACATTTTGATTCCCTACAGTCCAAACCTTGTAAATACAGAAACCTGTTAAATCTTTAACCATCAAGAACCAGTTCTGCTTATTCGCTAATAGGTTGTCATCACTTAACATCATGCTGTATATACATTTCACAAATTTTCTAACTGAACAATATTCAACCAATATTTACCAATCATAAAACATGTATACAGGGTACGCTGTCAAGTTTAATGTTAATGGTATCATTTTGTTATTTTTGTTGACAGAGGTATGTAAAGACAATCACCTCAGACCACTCAGTCACCCGGAGCCCGGAATCATTTTGTATGCACCGTTTCACTGCAATTAATTTTTAACAGACTTAGTGTGTTAACATTAGCGTTTGTTTGTTTTTTTGTTGTTGTTTTTTTGTTTCTGATCTGAAAATATGTTTCCATGGTGAAAAAGTTGTAACACTTTGAAAATTATTGTAAACAGCAATAAATTTCGTTTTGACTTTAACTAATATCCTATTTAGTTTCTTACCTTAAAATTCGTGAAAAAGTCCTACTGCATTTAAAATCTAATGCGTCAAAATTTTACAAAACACGTATTATCAATATATATATATATATATATATATATATATATATATATATATATATATATATATATATATATATATATATATATATATATATATATATATAGAAGGATATCTCCACTAGACGGCGGTGTCCATAGAAACAGGAAAGATACAATCTGTAGCCAGGTGAGTTCCGATAAAACACGAAGTTTAAAAAAAACCTATGGGAAAGTCTCTGTATCTAAATTCTAAATTGACGCGTTTAATTACATATCAATAACATGATTTATCTATATATTGACTATTTTCTGAATGAAAATATTGTGACGGCTAGATTTTTAATTTAGGTGTTAATATTTATAAATATCATTCCAAGAGAAAAGTGAAAATTGTCCCGTACATAAGACGATATATGGAAAAGAAGTAAATAAGATATGACCATTATGGCACTAAACTGGACATAGGACCTGTGACATATTGTTCAATTTGTGTACCCTATTATCCATGTAGAATATCTTCAATTGGAACTTAAACTGGGCATTCGGAATAGACATTTGATACATTTCTGTAAATAATACTTTTTGAAATTATGAAACATATGACAAAAGCGTATTGAACTGGGCGACATTAGATCAATTATACTTCCGCGGCAAAATATGTAAATATGTTCACTGCAAAGACAAAAACAAATTCTCTTTACAAGGCATTAATACATATAACCTTGCTGTCGACACAAATGTTACCTGTGTTGACAAAAAGGCATACTTCAGAAGTCAGCAACATCCAACACGACAAATGACAATACACATGTACATTTTCGGTATCGAACACTTTATGTTATAAAATGCATATTATCGCAATCGAGTTCGATACCGAAGTACAAATTATATACACCCCCTAGGTTGCCTCCGTTTCGGGCATCACTTTAAATCATTTATAATTTGTTTGACACGAAAATATGGATTATGCGATGTGTAGGTTACATTTTTAAACTGGCGAAAGAAAAAAACTTATTCATACCCACATTTCAACAATAGATTACATTTTCACCAAGAAATTGATTGACTCACCTGTAAATTGGCTTCAGATGTACAACTCCCATTGTATGTATTGTCATAAACTAGTGAATCACGTAAAATGTCGTCTGCAGGTCGTACAACTCCAATCGTACGGTGAGTGGTATGTCGTCATACGAGGGGGAGATTAGCTGTATTAACAACACATTTACCAACATACATGTCTCAGTTACGTCAATCAATAGTTTCCATTCTGTTTAACCACAAAACGTCGCATGAGGGATTACTTACCTTATCAATGTACCTTTGTCGACATTAGACTAAATCAAAAATAGCGTTAAAGGTCGACATGTAAATTCTTCAATAATGTTCAACGGTGAGAGGACCTTTCAGATACTGGTATGGGTCTGTGACCTCAAGACCTTTGTTTGTGCATAAAGGTTGAATGGTCACGCCAGGTGTTATTATATAGCAAATGCTCTCTTAGCGGTGTTAAGTGACCTTTGTTTTGACCCTGTTTTTCCTTGAGTACATGACCCAGGAAATTCGTCTATTTTAAGTTTGGTGCCTCTGTTCTGATCAATTGATATTGGCCCTCAGGTGAAAATCGCCCTGTGTGGCCGGAAATAATGTTATTGAGCAAATCCAAGCTGACCGTCGGTTATGACCGCCCCGAAATTGTACGGTTAGCATATTCATCAGGAAATGCGGTTGTAACTGACCATTATTTTTCTTTTGATTTACACCAACATAAAATTTAGTTTCTCCTAAGTGCTAAATGAGAACAACGACGACGACTACGACGACGATACTACTACTACTAATAATAATACTATTATAATTATTAGCGTGTCTCCTAGTTATGTTGCATTTGTTTCGAAAGATTGCTGTCGGTATTGATAATTATTAAATATGGATATTTATAACACACACATACATACATACATACATACATACATACATACATACATACATAATTTCAGCAGGAAATCAGTAAAATATTCACACCTAATACATGATACCTTCAAGCGTGTATGCAGTATCGACATTGATGTTCTTCAGGTAGGTCTCTGTCTAGGAGGAAATATGTTAATGTTGGTACCGGTCTGACCCGACATCACAGAGCATAGTTACGATCTAAATCGTCTTCCTTTGACGAGACAGTCAGCTTGAGCTCAAGTGTATGAAGATGGCGCTGCTTGTTCTCATTTTTTATTTGATAGTATATAATGCTCTAATTTCCAACTTTCCGTGTATTATCATTGGAGACAAATTTTAGTTATCTGCAGACGCTATTTAATTTAATAATCGTGTATCCATATCCTTTGAAATACCGGAAAAGGAGAATAGCGTTGATACATAATAAGTTAGACATGTGTGAAGCACTACAAATATCATGTACTTTGTTTTTATTTTTAAATAATTTTAGTTATTTTTTCAGTACGTATGCATCAAAACGAGCACATATTCAAAACAGTTACAAATTATGAGACCGTTCAGTGGCCTAGTGATTAGAGCGTCCGCCTCGGGTGCGGGAGGTCACGGGTTCGAACTCCGGCCGAGTCATACCAAAGACTTATAAAATGGTACTAACATCTGCCTCGCTAGGCGCACATCATTAAGAGGTTAGCGTTAGGACTGGTCGGCCTGGTGTCAGGATAATGTTATTGGGTGGGACATCATGCTTCATGTCTGCGGCACGATGCCCCAGTGCTAGACATCACTATAAACTGCCACACTGCAGACATCGTAGCTATATGACTGAAAAATTGTTAGCGCTACCTTAACAATCAAGATCTCTCTCTCTCTCTCTCTCTCTCTCTCTCTCTCTCTCTCTCTCACACACACACACACACACACACACACACAACCACACACACACACGCTATGATCAGATGAACTTTCGTGTGTTTGTGTTTAATTGGTTTTTCTTGTCTTGAAATGTTGTCGTCATAGCAGCTTATGTATTACCACCTTCGTTAATGCTGTGTCAGTGTATATACATTGTCAACACACAATTTGCACGAAATCCTCACTATTGTTCATAGCTATGGAAGATAATCCACAGTTAAGGAACGGCTGATATAGGAATCAGTGAACTGTGAAAATAATGCAATGGAATCTCATTATTAGGTTGTTTCTTGTAATTTATCACTAAAATTATTTTCATTATGACTGCAAGGCAAATTTTAGGGGGAAAATCCACACACACATAAGAGAACATAACGTACAGGATGCGGGATTTTGAAAGGAATATCATGTTTTGAAACTTTGTATACGGAGAAAATGAACGCTTTCGGGATATGCATCTATTAATTAGCAGTCATAATGAAATTAGTATTTTGCGGAAATATCCGTACATCTGCCTAGACTGGAAATATACTGTTATGCATTTGATATTTAATTATCAGTGCCAAAAGAAACAAAACAGGAATATCATGTTGTTAACGAGAGAGAGAGAGAGAGAGAGAGAGAGAGAGAGAGATGTAACATTTGTTCACGAGTGCAGAAAACAATAGCTTATGAGTATATTGGCTAACATTTTCGACACCAATGCTAAACAGCACCGTGTCTCGTAGGGGAAAGTGTTGTATGTGGTTCCTTATATAAATGCACCAAAGATAATTTATGCATGATATAATTTTTAATCGATAAGACATGTCTATGCTATAAGCTGGTTAAAAAGAAATAAAAGTCATAAAGGTCATATTGTTAAAAGAAAGTATAGGTATCAGAATGCTACTGTATAATAACTCTGATTACCACTTAAAAGTGGGGTTATTTTTGTTTGCGTTTTAAAAAAATAAACATGAGAGTTAATTCACAACCAAGTTTGGGGGAGGGGGGACGGGGAGACAAGACCCGAGTTCGTTGCTGCGAATAAACAGAAATTAGTGTGCTTGCGTATGTTCGCCGTTTAAAAATATACTGACCTCCAGGGCCGGCTCATGTGTATTGTTTGTTTTGTTCTTTGGTGAGGTTTCTTGGTGGTGGTGGTGGTGGTGGTGGGGGGATTTGGGACACAGGCGAACTATGACATTGGCGCCACCCCCACTCCCTGAGAAACAAACTTCATTTCTGCATAATTTGGCGCTCCTCAAATCTTGGTGTCCTAGGGGATCACCTTGCTTGCCTACATGGTCGAGGAAACCCTACTGAGATATTCAAGTACACTGGTTTTGTTTGGGGTTTTTTCTTTTTTTTTTTTCGTTTTTTTTATTTATTTTAATTAAAGCAGATATTTCATTCGAAATACGCAGAGACAGAGAGAGAGAGAGAGAGAGAGAGAGAGAGAGAGAGAGAGTTTCCTCGACTTTGAATTAAATACCTCGTTTATTGGAAACCACTATAGTAATAACGTTTCACATGGGAACGTCCTACATTTTCTGCCATTAGCAGCATGCTTGTATAATTAGTTTTTCAGTTGAATATGGCCCTACATAAAATGAGTGACACTCTTCAAACGTTAAGTCCTGAAATCAACCTCTGTGCAGAAATCTACAGACGCTGTGTCCTTGGTAAAGTCAAAGTCGACCCTAAAGCGACAAAACTTTTATTCAATTTGTCAATTAGACACGTGCTATTTTTATTACGGTAGGTTACCATTTGTGCTCGAGGGATTAGTACATCAGGGGTTGCTCTAAGGTTGACCCCACTAGCAAAATTAGTGCGAAGAAACATTTCCCGGAGCAAGTTTTCTTTACAGCTCGTTGATTAAAATCATGCCCTGGAAGCGCTTGAAATGAACAATCGTCCTGGGTATTCGAGCCTGGACCCCAACTAGTGGCTCCATCTCACACACCCTTTGCTACTTTTTTTTACATCCTCCTTAAACGATATTCCTGGACACTCCATTATCCATAGTTGGACATTCAATGTAAAATTACATGTTTTGGGTATTTTTTATGTATTGTAATACTTTTTTTTTTTATGTACCTGGGCTTTCTGGTTGGAATTAAATTATGCATATTTCATCATTTTTATGTTCCACTTTACAAGTAAAATAATACAATACGCTATCTGTTACGTTGTAAGCAGCGTCTTTCGTAAAGACGTTGCATTATGTTTAGAATTATGCTTGGAATTGCATTGAAATGAAATTATAATGAAAAAATAGAATCACACAAACATGTAATTCTGCCAGTACTTAACGTTTAACTATTTCTACTTTTTGTGACCACAACGAGAATATGCAAATGATGCTTCTTAAAACACTTTAGGGGTGTTTTTATAGAGAAAAACTTTTGATCAATTCTGTTTATTATATTCTTACTTGTCAAGGGGCCCCGAGTGGCGGAGTGGTCTAAAGCGCTCACCATTCCGGATCACTGCCATCTCACCTCTGTCTGCGTGAGTTCGAGTCCCAGGCTCGGTTAACGTGGGTACGTGAGAAAGCCTGCCAGTAGCTTCTCGTGGGTCGGTGGTTCTTCCCGGAGTTTTCCAGGGTTCTTCCTCCACCATAAATACTGGCCGCCATGTATAGCCTATCTTGTGCTGAAAAATGGCGTTAAACCCTACAACAACAACAACAACAACAACAACAACAACTTACTTGTCAATCAAGAACTGATCACGCCTTATGGTATGAAACAAATTAAGAAAAACAGGAACACGGACTTACTAGTAAGTCTCTCTCTCTCTCTCTCTCTCTCTCTCTCTCTCTCTCTCTCTCACACACACACACACACACACACACACTCCTTTAATATTTTATACGCTGTCGCTTGCACTCATCGGTTAGCGTCAGCCGCATGTTCTTGTCTCCCCTAAATCAATCTTATTAAACTCAGCTCTCCGCTGTACTACGCGAAGATCTGACGGCGCCAGCTTAGCGGTCACGTTCTGTTGACCATTGAATTTGCCAATGGAAATGCAGCTTTTAAAATCTGAAAGTGAATCAAATCTTTCGTGACACTTTGATGCTCTTCAGCCGCGGTCTCCTAAATGCAAAATATAAGACTTCATCAGAATGGCTGATAATTAGTGATTATAGTCATAAATAGGTCTCCAAAACATTGATACGTAGATGGTCGCTGTCAGATCTTCAGGTAGGACAGTGCGTCTTTGCTAGCCAAGGTTCCGATATGATAACCCTATCTATGCCTTAGCGGGTTAAACAGATATATTGGTACTTTGTCCTAGCGACATTAATTGGATTTTATGAGTTACCTCCCTTAGTATGTAAGGCCAACTAGCCAATAGCGTGGTGCATTGGACATCGGCCGAGAATGGTGGGGACAATTGAAAGTATGACTATGTATCAGAGGGAAGCCAATACAGATGTATTTGAGTGAAAGGTATTTGTGCAAACACGGACCGGCAGTGGAAAATTTCTTATTTATCAGTCCATTCAATTTATCAGCTCCCCTTGTCTCGATCATGTAGAAAGAGTGTTCAAATTTGAACAACTTAATAATGAAATTCACAGATCCGAAGCACAGAAATATCTGCTAGATACGCCAAGGTTTAGATAGGGTTATCACATCAGAACCTTTGCTAGCGAAGATGAGGACAGTAGTGATCTGGTTTTAATCAGATTCCGCTGCATTGTCGTTGTGTAACATAGGCATCATTTTTCCGACTTCAACCTCGGAATAAGCGTGAACAATGTTGACGTTTTGCGCTAAAGATTTTATCACAATCTTTGGCAGGGTGGATACATTAGCAGATAGATGCAGTTCAGATCGGGTTCCACAGAACACTTTGTTTTGTTTTTGTTTTTGTTTTTTTGGCAACAATATCCATTTTACTTTTCCGCTTCTATCTGACGCATTTTGTACCATTTTGTTCCTCCAGAAATTATGAATATGCCAATGTGGTAAATATATTGAGACACATAACTATATGTACTAAAGGTACCTCTTGTATAATAAATTAATTCGCCAAATTAAACTTGCAAATATTTACTGATGTCTCAGTTTTTCTACCCGTCTCCCGTTTGAAAACACTGGAAACTGTCCTTGACGGCCATCGAAATGTTGAGTGAATACAATCAGCTGAAACAAACTCTAGTGTTAGGATTTATACAGACGGCAAAATTTTCTTTTCAAATGAATTTAACATCGATAAAATCTGATATGTCAGAGATGTAAACAATCAACAGGATGAATAGAAATGTAAAATTCAAGACAAGCTGCAAGTGTAGCGTGTCATTTTTCGAGTTTGCAACCGGAAATATCAGCATAAGTAATTAAATAAATAAAAGAAATTAGTGTTGCGGTTTTTTTTTTATTTGCGTCATCGTCATCACCAGTCTTTATTTCCTCTTTGTAAAGATAAAAGATACAAAAAAGGAAAATGAAAAAAAAAAAATAAAAAAAAAATAATGCATTAGTTATATGCAAATAACAGAGGTGTAAATGAGAGGAATGTCTTTTAGAAGCTCAGCTTCATTTTCGGCATTCTTCTAAGAAAACACTATAGCTATTAACAAGTAAATCGCTCTCCTGCATAGTTCTTCAATACTTATATATTTAAAGAAAGTAAATAAGATTTTATATGTAATATCACAATTAGCAAATAAGAACATACGACGATGACGACTTCTACCATCACTTGTCTTCCAGATTTAGATTAAATGAAATTAAGTCTTATTGTTTAGAACGAATACATGCATCACAGATCCAGAGAACACTGAAGCAAACTTATTCAAATTTCTCAGTAATTCTGGCTTTGTAGGACATGTCAGTATCGCTCATGTTTCTTAAAGTGCTCGTTTTTATACTTATGAGTATCATATTTTATTAATTGTTTACATTGCATTTGTTCTGGAAATATTGTATCTTTGACAAAAATTTCAATGAATTCATAAATATTATATTTGTGCATAATATGACATTTTGTAGAAAATTGTAGGTAGAGTAGTCTTATAGATGTTACATGTTCTGAAAGATGGCATAATTTAGCAAGAAAATACGGTTTCCTTTTCTCAGTTTTCGATACAATTCTCTTTATCCCCAGTAATAATCTTTCGCTCTTTCCTGACCATGCGGTGTGAGGTAGGCCTCGCAGAATTTCGGCACAGTGATCCTGAAATAAATCTCGCTTTCTTCAGTCTTTGAGTCTAATATTTAAACCAACACCACAACCATAAAGGACTTATTAAAGCATAATTTATGTTGTACAAGCTGACATACATAACGGAATTGGATCAAACTTCATTTGTGCCAACTCTTACAAGAGAATAAAAAGTTTTATCCATGAGTGCAAGCCTTGTTTGCTTTTGTGGGCCCCGAGTGGTAGACTGGTTTAAAGAGCTAGCCTTTACCGATCACTGCCACCTCACCTCTGTCCGCGTGGTTCTGAGTCTCGGGCCCGGTCCATGTTGATATGTGACACAGCTTGCCAATAGCTATCCGTGGGTCGGTGGTTCTTACTGGGGTTTTTACAGTTCTTCCTCCACCAGTTATACTGGTCGTCATTTTTAACATATCATTCGCCGAAACATGGTATTAAACTCCAAAGTAACAATAACATTGACTACTTTCTACAAACAGTTCATATTGGAATAAACAGGAATTCCGACATGGTCGGTTACATTATAACAAGTATAGTATGATTGACTATTTTGCAGTTAAACTTATTGCACGTTGTTTGCCTTGTCCGATTCATAGCTATTACACAGCTTTTACGAAGATTGAAGGTGAAGTTCCGTACCAGAATGTACCTCTACCAATTTTATATATATATATATATATATATATATATATATATATATATACTTATATATATAGCAACAACACTTATACTATATATATATATATATATATTATATTTTAAAAAAAAAAAATTGCAAACGGAGGGGCGTATATGCAAGCAGACTTATAGTGTCTTCTAACGCTGGTCCACATGGAATGTGCCTAATTTTGAATCGTGTAATTCCAGTAACGGGTTATTGATAACAACAATGTATAAAAATGTTGGTAAAACACCTCGCTGTCGACTACACCTGTTCTATTGGAAGAGTTTTAGATTTTTATTCCTTAATCAGACAATGCATTCAATATTTTAAGTATGATTCCTTTATTATAGGTAAAATCTTTTCTTGCATGCAAAGTTTAATGCGTTTTACAAAAAGTCTGTTATGATTCACAGTGTCAAGTCTTCAGAATATCCAAGAAAGCAACAAACACTATTGATCCTAGTTATAGAGTAAAAAATACAGCTTGAAAGATGCTTTGATACTACTCCGTCTCGTTCGAAATCATGTAGTGCTTTTGGATAATGTATTGAATAAACAATTTTAAAATCAATTGTATAATACAGGCAACAAGGAAATAACGGTAATTGTAAGGGTTACGTTTCGATTACCCCCACCTTTAAATATGGGTTCTCATATATTGTTATTCGTCATTTGGGTTCGAAGAGGACCATGACGTAACTAATCGGTTTTGTTTCTATGAGTACAAGAGCGATTAAGCAGACATATCTGTGCTCTGAACTATCTGTGACACACATGGCAGGAGACGCGGCATGGGTTTTCTGGATCAATAGAGAACGTGCGGAAGTTCTGAGATTTCCGATGCTCGCGCTTATGGACTATTTCTTTGATTCTCAGTTCAAAGTCTGTAGCTCCAGTATGGGTGAGACTAGCCAGGAGAAGCGATCCTGTGCGAGTTCTTCCGAAGTCTCTGGGTCAATGTTGAAGTGTTTCTAGGATGACTTGAGGGGATTGTAATGGTACAGAAGTTTTGTAGATGTTTTGTCGCAACACATTTTGTCGTTGACAACGTGACACGTAAACATAAGATTAACGTATGGACTAGGTTCGCAATGAATTGGTAGCTTGCGATTGTTAACTTCTCTGGTTTGGAGGCATGATTGGATTTTAATTAGGATCGGCTAGGATAACTGTCCGACAGATATGTTAATGTAGGGTCAAGTGGAAGAAATGATAGAGTTGAGACAAACCAGAGACAAATTTTATGAACTCTTGTGCCATTTGAAATAGGTCTCAAAATAGGAATTTCCGGAATAGTTATTAACAAGGCGGACTAGAGAGAATTATTGTGACTTCTATGGGAGTGTTAAAATTTTGGAGGTTCGATAAAGCTAATCCTGACTGGCTAAGCTATGCGAGGGGATGTGTTTCCCAGACGAAATTAAATTTTCCTGTGGAAGGTGAAAATTGTCCAAGGGACGAGGTCTGAAAGAACCTGAGGGACACGGAAAGAGAGATTCGGCTGCATAGAAAGAGGAGTCTCGAAAAAGCACAATTGTAAAGTCTCGATAACATATAATATGCTCATTGATGTGAATTTATAATTCGTTGAATTTATTCGTTCTAAATTCATACTTCAATTTTCTTTGAGTTCCGATGTTAATCGTACATTCATTGTCTTGAATTGTATACAATATTTCATAGATATGGATATGGTCGGATTTAGTGGTTTGTATGTATTAGAAATCATGTTTTGTAGGAATTTCATGCATTGCTCTGATACGAATTGTGATAATTCATTTATTTGTCTTAAATTATATGTAACATATGTGCTACGGATTGATTTTACTATATATGTCAATGCATTGCTAGTTAGCAAAGTAATGGAGTTAAGACAAGACGTGAAATGCATTAATTCATTTGTGCAATTAAGTTGTGTACTCTCTTAATCGACAAAATCGGCGTGTGTCGACCAACTTCGTTTACAGCCCACAGTGGGGCGTAATTGTTATCAAAGATGTCATGGTTCCAGTTAGGAATGCGGCTAGCAGCTAAGAAAGAGACATTAAGTTTATAATAATAGTGTGTGTGTCTCTGTGTGTGTGTGTGTGTGTGTGTGTGTGTGTGTGTGTGTGTGAATAGGGTTGCGAACTGACCACATTAGCTTAGTTCACTGATAAGACAATATATATCGTAAAAAGAGTGTGAATATTGTTCGATTCCAGGAGAAGAAAAAACTGACAAATACTTTGGTTGCGTATTGTATTTATTGGAAGGGGAAAATAGCTCCATACGTGCACCATGTAGTGGGAAAAGACAGCAGACGGCCAAGTTATATTTGATGACCATAAGCGAGAGAGAGAGAGAGAGAGAGAGAGAGAGAGAGAGAGAGAGAGGGAGAGGGAGAGAGAGAATAAATACGGCAGCGCCGACCTGTCTCCAACAGTGATTTTGAAATGGACCTGAAGCAACCAGGTTATACTGACATTCCGGCAATCTGAGTTCGATCATTTACTAGAGTCTATGATGAAGTTTGTTTTATCAGCATCACAGAACCGCTAATTGCACTGCGCATCAATTTTGTAATTCTATTTCTAAGAGAAAGTATATCATCCAAAATGTCATGTTCAATTTAATTTTTTTTAATATAATTGAATAAATTGTTATATTTTAGATATGGGGGCTCCTGTTGTTCTATGCTATATCTTTGCTAAGATCTCTGTTATTCTATTCATTAATTTCATATTTTATGTTATTAATTACACGATCCGGCCAATAACCCCGTGGTAGATCATTTTCTAGATAACGACAATCAAAGCACCATGACAGGTGGGGAGATCATATATCACATCATCACTCCCTAGCACACTTAACAGGGATCTTTGAAGCGTTTCTTCTGACCACGCTGAGATATCTTTCTCTCCTTCAGCAAGCCGTGTACATTTTCTTTAGTGGTCACTCTTCTGACATACGGGTGACACTTACTGCCTATCTCAACTATGACTTCTTCAGCAAAGTGTGGATGCTAGGAATGCCGACCCGTGTGAGAACATCAGTTTCTGGGACCTGTCCTCCCATCTTATCCTCATCAGTTTCTTCCGGCAGCATATTTGAAAATGGCCCCGCTTCCTTGCATGGCGTCTATACATCGTCAAAGTTTCGCAAGCATTCATCAGGGTGGGCAACACGATTGGTTTCTAGATCTGCGAGTTTGTTTGTAGACTGATGCCTCTGCGATACCAAACATTTTCGCGTGGTCTACCAAAGGCCACACTTGCTTCAGTAATTCTGACGTTGGTTTCATCATCAATGTGGACTGCACGTGTCAGTGTGCTGCCAAGATAGGTGAACTTGTCCACTGCCAGAAGGGTGTAACCATTTAGTGTGATGGTAGGCTCTCTATAAGGCTTTCCTTGTGCAGTTTAGTGCATCACCGGTCTTCTTGATACTGATTATGAGACCGACATTGTCACAAGCTGAGGAAAAATTGTTCATGCTCTGTTAGATGCCAAACTCAGATCTGGTATTTTGGGAACAGTCGTCAGCAAACATGAGATCACGAACAGTCATTCCTGTAACTTCGTCTTTGCCTGCAGTCTCACCAGATTGAAGACATTTCCGTCAGTCCGGTATCTGATGTTGATTTCAGTCACGGAAGATACTAACGAGCATGGCAGTGAACATTATACTGAGGAGCATTGGAGTCAACACACAGCCTTGTTCTAATCCACTGGTGACTTCGCCGTCGTCCACAACACAGCGAGCATGCCATCAAGGAATTACGATGATTTTTTTTGGCAACCAAATTTTGCCAGGATCTTCCAAAAAGGCCACCATGGTTGACCGTGTCAAAGCCATTATTCCCGGTAGCACTTATGAATTATCCTTTTAAAAATAATTGTGGTCATTTTGTTGTTTTTCCTACCGAAACGTAAATGGAACATCGATGCCTAGGCCTTTCCCAAGTTTGAGGTGTTAATGACAAAATTTATTTCTTGAAAGCTAAATTGTGTTTTTAAAGATATGTTCGGCATTACAAACCTATCAGTTTGATCTTGATTTACAAATTTGTCAGTAGAGTGTGCGTAAAATTTAGAAACATTAAGAAAACAAATGACAGAGTCTCATCCTGGGCAGACGCAAATTCATTGTACTATTTTAATTAAAACTTGTGGAATATTTGCCCTTGCTACGTTGTTTGTTGCAAAATATCAAGAAAGAGCATAACGTCTAATTCTGTTATTTTGTCTAAATCTTTGAAGATTGCTTTTTCAAAGAGCCGTGTGGCATGCTCTTGCGTATTTCCAAATTTTTGTTTTACAGCTTTATTTTACTGGTAATATTCATATTCAAGGCCTCGTAGTCTTCCATTTTCTATCCACGTTTTCGTTTTTTAAGTTTCAAGCTTTACCGTAAACTTTCTTAACTTTAGGCGGCCAATACGGTTTTGTGTGAGCATTAACCGTGTCTACCAATAAAACCTGAACATCTACATTCCTCTAATAGAAGTTAATTTACTGTAATTGTTTTCCTTTCCCTTTTTTGGGGGCAATTGAGGGGTAGATTCGTAATCTGTGTTTAATATCCCATCTAGTTCGAGTTGATTAGTTACTAGTTTCGTATCTCCACATTTAGACCAGAATGGAGATGGAAATAGATAAGATCATCGTTTACAATACATTGCACCCAGAAAAGAAACGGTGCACGTATCGTGACTTGTAAAAAGGTTACACTCAACGACCTAATCTCGCATTTTTCTGTTAACATCTGTATAGTCACGAGTTGTTCTGCGTGTATTTCATGTATGATCCATTCCTTTATTTAAATTTGAATTGGTCAATGGTATCAAGTCGTTGTCAACAAAAGCCGTGAACACGTTAGTTGTACTATGATGATGGCTATTCCCTGTATCCGGTATTGAAGGCTAACAAGGTTCACCTTACAACGAGTGATACGCATAGAGGGATTCGACTATATCAATATTCTCGATTAAAAATAATACGTTAACATCAGATGATAGATACGAACTAAATATAAAGACTGACATTTGTCGCTTATCTTAATTCAATGTCAACAATGTGATCAGTACAGTTAAGTGCCTTTACTGAATAGGCCAAATTGTTGGGGTTTTCTTTCTTTTTTTATACACAATCATAATTGATACTCCACCTCTTCGACTTTTCGCGATGAATCAATTTCCAGTATTAAATTTTTTGTACAAATCGTGTATTCACGATGCAGTGTATCTAAAAAGAACTCCTTGTTTGTTTTGTCAGTTTATGTTCACATATTACGGCGATATTACATCCTAAATTACTGACTCACAATACAGAGGACAAAATTCCTCTAACTTTCCAAGTCAGAATGCGAGGACTGTTGTTATGCTCAGTAACCAAGTAAACGTATTCACCAGTAATAATGCAACAGTAATCAGTGACATTTGAACTAACATATTGAATATACAGTCAACAATACACTAACAATAATTAAAGCGGATTTCTACTCTATGCAATTTCTGCGCGAGTAAGACGATAAAAGCTGTCATGACGAGGGCCATAATCACACTTGGCATTTCCTGGTTGGCTGCATGCAAATTATGGATACAGATCGTATTTTGCATATATCCTTGCTCAACAAAAAGGTTAGAATTAACATATGAAGTGTATTTAGTGACATAATTTCCTTTAATTTGTTACTAACGGATGTGAAATGCACGTATAGGGACCGACTTGTTAATTTCTATTGAAGTTCGTTGACGTACGATCCGAAGAAACGTTTCACTATCAATACTTCAAGGAACTGTAAAAGAAAAGTGGCCAATCCTAAAATATGGTCCCTTTGTGCATAAAATGACATTATATGACTTCATGTAGTTTCAGATAAAAGCGATCTATCCAGAAGTATAAGGCAATTTTTTTACACAAATAGTATGAATACTATGGGACATACCAAGATTTGAATATAAAATGTAACAACAAAATGACGTTAAAATTACTTTGTATGACCTCAGTTTTCTTTGATAACATCCGTTTATCCCAAGTGATGTTATCTTGCATCACGGCCCTATTTAACATCGGAGCATAACTCAGAAACGTCCGAATTAATCAATCTTTCAGTTGGAATTACTTTTGATAAACAAAGCGATATTTAGGTAAAATTAACCATCATTTTTGTCCCCGCGCTTTTCAAAGAAAATATTGTGCATTATGTCATCATTAGCGTCGATCTGTGCGTGCATGCACAGCGTCGCACAACTCTTGCATTTAACATGGGTATCTTATGCCGTAGAACAAGGTTAGGAATGGATGATCTGTAACTGCGCACAATGGTTTTAGAATGTTAATCCTTTACCACGTTGAGATTAAGGAGAGGGATGGTAAGACTTAATATTAAAATAATTATAAATTGTTATTTTTGGTGCCTTTGAACTTGATTGTGTGTCTCTTGATACAAACAAAAGTCAAAGCATATTAAAGCTAGCGTTTTTATTTTATTGGAATCCGTGTTATTTGCCCTGAGGGCACAGGTGTGGCCCATAAGCCATAATTTGAAAATTATTAATATCCCCATCCTAATATCATTTACATGTATACGCTTACTTTACATAACAATTCCTATTCAGATAAGCAGTCGAGATTATCCCATGGGTCTGTCTTTATTTCTGGGACATAGACCCTGTGTTATAGCTTTTATACTGTGGAGATCCCCATACATTAACCATATATTGCAATTTCAGGGTATGAACAGACGAACTGAGATGTGCAAGTGACAATGACAACAAGAACGGAGACAAGAAGCTCAGCTAATAGATTCGTAATCAAAGAGTCCTGGGATCAGTACCTGCCCAGGCCAGTAATAGTAAGCTGCCTCAGTGTATTCTTGGTAAAAACACTTATATTCCGTTTCCTTGGCATAATAAACCAAACAAAGCACTACAAGTACCATAAAATACCATCAACCAATAATCCTGACACTCCCACCCCAGCTAAGGACTTAACCATTTTTTTTTTCTCTACATAAACACACACATCTATACCGATGCCTTTTTTTGGAAATAGATGATACAACATACATTTATAAATATTTCTGTATTGTTACAGATTATATTATTCTGCATAGTTACAGATTATTTTATTCTGCATAGTTACAGATTGTTATTATTCTGCATAGTTACAGATTGTTATTATTCTGCATATTTACAGATTACTATTATTCTGCATAGTTACAGATTACTTTATTCTGCATAGTTACAGATTATTTTATTCTGCATAGTTACAGATTACTTTATTCTGCATAGTTACCGATTGTTTTATTCTGTGTAGTTAGATTACTTTATTCTGCATAGTTACAGATTATTTTAATCTGAATAGTTACAGATTACATTATTCTGCAAAGTTACAGATTTCTTTATTTTGCATTGTTACAGATTGCTTTATTCTGCATAGTTACAGATTATTTTATTCTGCATAGTTACAGATTGTTATTATTCTGCATAGTTACAGATTGTTATTATTCTGCATATTTACAGATTACTATTATTCTGCATAGTTACAGATTACTTTATTCTGCATAGTTACAGATTATTTTATTCTGCATAGTTACAGATTACTTTATTCTGCATAGTTACCGATTGTTTTATTCTGTGTAGTTAGATTACTTTATTCTGCATAGTTACAGATTATTTTAATCTGAATAGTTACAGATTACATTATTCTGCAAAGTTACAGATTTCTTTATTTTGCATTGTTACAGATTGCTTTATTCTGCATAGTTACAGATTACTTATTCAAACAAATGTTAGGAAAGCAAACGTAAAAAAGTTAACTTCATTGAAAGATTGACGTGGCTGTGTTGCTTACGTCGTTTTTCACTGAGGTTTCTTGCTCGGTCATTGCTTTGAAATTAATATATATATTCCTTTTTGAACTTACTCTTTCACATTAGAAAAAAAAAATATAATTCTCATTCTTCAATGCGTTTCTGAAGAATTTAGTTCTCAAATAACATTAAAGATACACTGCATCGGTGGCCTAGTGAGCAGAGCGTCCGCCTCGGATGCGGGAGGTCGCGGATTCGAAAACCCCGGCTGAGTCATACCAAAGACTTATAAGATGGTACTAACAGCTGCCTCGCTTGGCGCGCAGCCTTAAGAGGTTAGTGTTTGGACTGATCGACAGGATAATGTGACTGGCTGGCACATCATGCAACATGTCTACATCATGACGCCCCAGTGCTCCACATCACTATAAACTGCCACACTGCAAACACCGTAGCGATATGACTGAAAGATTGTTAAAGTTACGTTAAAAATCCAAATCACACACACACACACACACACACACACACACACACACACACACACATTAAAGATACCGTCTTTGTTTGTGTTGTTATCCATTACAGAAAATATCAATATTGTATTATACACTTAAGTGAGAAACACAGAAAATTATTTGTTACATACTTTTCACATTTTTTAAATTCTAGCATTTTTACATGTGAAAATTGTGGCATTATCTTTTCACATATGAAAATATGAGATTTCTCATTATGCCATGTGATGCTTTATTGTTTGTGCCAACAGAAGTGATTTTTGTAGCAGGTAAAATATAACACAATCATTTTGTGAGCTTGAACATTAAATGGAAATTGCATTATCCCCCAGGCATGGAAATTATTTTTCGCCCAAGAGATTTGACTCGCCACTATTTCCTTCTCTATGAAGCAATGTTCCTTTTACTACCTTGACATCAGTGTGAAAATCCCTGTGTGTAGCATCCCTGATCAGACTTGCTTTTGTGGTCTTATATGTAACATAAATTACAAACTGTCAAAAATTTAAATGTATTGCAACATATTAGCTCATCCCAAATCAACAATTCTCGCAAATCGCTGATATTTTATAATCAGCCAATAAATGCAATTGAAATTAATGTGAACTTCGGAAAAGGAGGGTAGGGGTAGGGGGTGTGAAGAAGAATGAGTTTATTCTGGTATACAGTAAAAATAAATTTTCTGTTGTTACCCTTACACTGGATATATTTCATCTGGTAGTACAACAAACGATACATTTAACACGTTAAAATATCACGTATTCGGTACCACACGACGAAATTTATTTAATATTAACGTAGGAAAAGAAAATATTCTCTATTCACTTCAGGTAAAGAATAGATACATACATACATACATACATACATACATACATACATACATACATACAGCATGTATGCATACATACTGTACGTTCTATAACACACTAACATACAACAATTTATGTCTGCATTACATATGCATCTGGTTTATTTTTAATGCACATCCAACCAAATAAAAGTGTTAATTTATTAATCGAAAACTGCCTGAATAATTACGGTCAATCATTGCTTGTATGCGGGTAAAGATATTAGGTAAAGGGAAGTAACTATCTTCACAAAAACTAAGAATTAACCCTGTTGTACATCAGCTGAACACAAACAGAATATTCCCTGATTGAATATTACAATAGCAAATGGCATTAAATGGGAAATGGTGTCACTAAGTTCTGACCGTTGTTCCATCAACTGGTCTTATCTTCATTTCGGTCCACTTTAAAGATGAGAAAATACCCGTCCATGACATCCAATGAATCCCATTGGCCTTGGACTCGTGCTTTCCTCCGAGGTATTGTCCATTTAGACAGACTGTCAAACAGTTAGAATACCACCAGCCGCCCTTAAAAGCGCTTGCGCATGAGCCAGCCTCCAGATCATTGTCTTGGTCGTCTGTTGAGAATCTCTGTCCGTTGTGACCGGAAAAGGAATTATCTAAAATATAAGACGAAGACATGATGCTACAAAGTTCCATCACGCCAGTCAACTCTGCTTAGCATACCGACTATACTCTCATATAACCTGGGTCCAGCTGCAAGAAACATGGACCCTGATCTGCAATAGTATAATGCACTGTCAGACCAGGTTTCTTTGATCTACTGAGAAGTCTTAAAGAATTTTATAGAACCAGTCTGGCGCAATTTGCGACGGCAGATCGGAGTCTGTGCCGTTGGCAACTGGATCAGATTTATACGAGAGTACATACTGTGCAATCTACTTATAATTACCGGGCGTTACTGATTGAATATTATGATAAATCTGTGGTACAACAAACTGACAAGGTCACAGAATCGGTTCTATGATTCATTAACCAAGCTCAGACTTAGATAATTCAAAAAGTAACACATTTATTTAGCTTTGGACTTCACAATGTTATTTGAACACAAAACAAAAATATAAATTTAGTATCATAATAAAAGGTATTTTATTATGCAAATGAGTGTGTGCGAGATTCAGATCAAATATTCGAACCAACAGTCAAATATCTGCAGACAAGCAAAATGCCTCTCCCTTGACAAGAATCAACGCATCGCAAAGCGCCATTAGTCTGACTCGTACTGTCTGATATCAACAGTTGCATTTTCAAATCTCTCACTGACCCCTGACCAACCGTATCCCGGCTGCGTCAATTATGGCATTTATCTCACTTATTTCGACCTAGTGGTTAGAGCGTCGGGCTCGGATGCGGGAGGTCGTGGGTTCGATCCTCAGCCGAGTCATACCAAAGACTTACAAAAATGGTACTAATAGCTGCTTTGCTTGGCGCTCAGCATTAAGAGGTTAGTGTTAGGACTGGTCGGCCTGGTGTCAGGATAATGTGACTGGGTGGGACATCATGCTACATGTCTGCGGCATGATGCCCCAGTGCTAGACATCACTATAAACTGCCACACTGCAGACATCGTAGCGATATGACTGAACAATTGTTAAAGCTACGTTAAAAATCCAAATCACACACACACACACACACACACACACACACACACACACACACACACACACACACACACACATTTATTTCGTCTAATGTTAAGACAACATGGTATGACAGCTACAAGTTTTCAAAAAACTAGTATAATAAATACAACTTATAAGAGCTTGAATATATTTCGTCTTGTTTTGCCAACATCTTGAATTATGTTTCAGTTCTTTTCACTACAAAGTCGATATTTCTCTTAAATTACTGCTAGCATCTATAAGGGTCGAGTTTGTTGCAAAGGCCACTTGGAGTAGTCGTTGCCATTTTTTCTCTGGCTATTGCCCAATTTTCCTTGACCTTGGTCTGTGAATAAAAATATTAAATTATAAAGACGTAAAGAGTGTCTGAAGGTTGGTGTGTCTCCATTTAAAGTGAGCAGTTAACGTCTTAAAAATTCCCCACAAAGTCATCTGAAGTTCTGATATATGTGTGTGTGCGTGCGTGCGTGCGTGTGTGTTTGTGTCTGTGTGTGTGTGTGTGTGTGAGAGAGAGAGAGAGAGAGAGAGAGAGAGAGAGAGAGAGAGAAAGAGAGAGACAGAGAGAGAGAGACTCACCGACATCACCACTGAATCCAGCGATAGACAATTTAAACTTTTCGTCTCTACTGGCTACATGGAATATATTATATTTGGCATATTTTTCTTCAAAGTCGAAACTTTCCATGTCTATTCTCAATTCATACAATCCTTGGGAGGTTATTAAGTGTAGGTACTCATTACCTGTAAAATAGAAAGGTGTTTTTCACACTGATTCCGTAACACTATTTTTTTAATTATTTTACTAGTTCAAATAGGAATCTTGTATTTGCGAGTTTTGGTTAACAACTGAAATAGAATGATAATGTAATCGAATCTAATGCATACACACGATGCAGAATGGTGCTTAGAATTGGAACCTTCATCTAAGGTTGAAAAAGCAGGTACAGGTGCGTTGTTACCAGAGGCAAATATCGTGTTTAAATCAGTTGCGCTTGTTTTATCTCATCCCATCCACCCCACCCAACCTAAAAACTCCTTTCCATACGATTTGAGTCTCATTATTATGAGAAGAACCCCTTCTGTATCATAAAAAGTAACAAGTGTGGTCACTGAACACCTATGTTCCACCAAAGACTCTGAAAACTGCCCTAAACACAAAGCACAGACCACAGTGTAATGCATGGACCACGTTGGGATGGTAAAACGGATAAAGGTAATAATAAATTTCATATTGCTGGTTTTTTGGGGCGTTGAGGACCACTCGCCCGCCACTACCCCTCTAAAACATTGAACTATGTCCGTATAAGCAAACAAAATATTTATATTCCAAGTATGAACCAATGGCACATAATTCACCACAGGGGCTCGTATCGTTACAAACATTATACCTGTCATACATATACTGTATTATCATATAGTACATGTAGTGTAAGCAACGATACGAGCCCCTTTGTAAATCACATGTGCATTGCATTCACTCTCTTTTGGCACTTAGCATCAGAGAGGAATTTACTAAGGTAACAGTTTTAAATTAGGATATGTTAAACATGGGTATGAATGTTAAGTAATCAGAGTAGGTCAGGTTATAGACAAAAAAATATCGTCTGCAAAATATGACGTACTTTTGTTTGTGTTAAGTCTCGTCTTATGTAAATATTAAAGCAAAACGAAATATAACACACTGGTAGATATCCTACCAAGCCAAAATTCTTTGGACTGGTTTCCAAATCCAAACTGATACGGTTCCCATTTTTGGTGAAAATCTTGTTCCCCGTCTCGCCTTCTCTGGAATACCTGTCCAAAATGCATACATCATTACGGTCAAGGTTCTGTGAAAATGATATGAAAATTTTAACGTAAAGGAAACAATATGTACCAGAGCATTCTTTGATGTATAGGAAAGAACTATACGAGGTTCGATGATTTATAATTGACGGCCGAAACAATGCTTCTGTAAAAAGCATAAAAATATGAGTGGAAAACTGTTTATATAAATTTTACTCAATACTGCACACTTAAGGAAGCACGGAACACATATTTCTTTAATTTTGTGCTTTTCTTTACTATCTTATTTTTGTGTAAACGTGCGTTATTTGGAATAGAGAGACAGTTTACGTTTTCAAATACTTAAAATAAAAACATTTTACATTCAAGTGTAAGAATTTGCATGTTAAAAGTGTTCAAAAGGGGAACCGGCTGAGCAAAGAAGCTAAACAGAGTCAGTAGAAAACAACGAATATTACATATTAATTACAATGAAGGTTTTGATTGGTCTTCCCATGCGTGTGCTTCATTATTATTGGGAAACTACTTTTCTAATCAAACGATTGGAAAACTACTTGTCTAATCAAACGATTGGAAAACTACTGTCTAATCAAACGATTGGAAAACTACTTGTCTAATCAAACGATTGGAAAACTACTTGTATCATCAAACTATTAAAAAACTACTTGTCTAATCAAACGATTGGAAAACTACTTGTCTAATCAAACCATTGGAAAAAACTTTTAGTCTAATCAGACCATTGGAAAACTACTTGTCTAATCAAACGATTGGAAAACTACTGTCTAATCAAACGATTGGAAAACTACTTGTCTAATCAAACCATTGGAAAAAACTTTTAGTCTAATCAGACCATTGGAAAACTACTTGTCTAATCAAACTATTGGAAAACTACTTGTCTAATCAAACTATTAGAAAACTACTTGTTAAATCGAAAACAATGTGTTGACTTGGGATCTTCACATGGTACCTGAGATACAATCTTGAAAGGAGTACAGCAAAAATCATAACTGGCATCTCTCAAATTCTGTAACAATTTTATTTATATGGGTGGGTTTTTTTTTTTTTTTTTTTTTTTTAAATGCTCTTAATATCTCACATGGATATTAAAAAAGAAAATCTTCCAGTTACACACACGGGTTGACTATGATACTTGTATGTCAAGCGAAATATAAAAGACCGGGGACAGTATACACTACATGTATGCTAGTCTTAGTTAAATACTTCACGACAAAACACATATTTACTTAAATAATCAGGTCATATTTAAAGACTAACTATAATTTCTGACACAAAACTTTGGTCACAGTACTGATGATGCAGAAAACTATAGACCAGTAGGTATGCTAGACTTTCATCTAAATTTAAAACTCATAGAATCTGGAATAGCCTGTCGAACAGTTACTGATTTCAAAGAATTTAGCAGGCTGATTAGAATTTCGTCAGGATCTCGTACATCTGTGCTTTGTCTCGTTTTATTTCAAGGTCATGGACAGTCCTCCATGTGATTCTATTTTTGTTGTTTTTAATTTTATTAAAATACAGATCCCTTACTGCCTTTGTATTGCTATTTTTAAATTTTTACAAATCTAATTATTGGTATCCTTATTTCCTGACACCTTAATTGTTACTTCGGGTTGAAAACGTTAATTTATGCACATCACACCCACACCCACATATACACACACATGTAGTTTGTATTATGCAGTAATGATATTGTTAGCATTTGAGTGCAACTAATGTTTTGTTCTATAGTGAATATGTAGTTTCGGTGTGCCCGTTCATTTTAATTTCCTTTGTGGAATCTCGTACACTTCCGTTTAAATGACCCTGCACATTTCTATTTAAATGTCAACCAATGGAACAATTCCAATACCATCTCCCTACCTATCCGAATCTTCGCATTAGAAATGAGCGTGCTCCATACAATCATTCTGTTGTCATAATTGTCTATGTTGTTTTCTATAAACCTAGTGATCCGTTTTGTTTAAGTTACCCAGTCTACCGAGATTAAATAGAGTTTCTTTTATCTTGTATCTTCCTGAATTTCTACAGGATTCCTGCAGTTATCAGTCTGTGGTGGCAATGGGGTTTCGGAAAAGACAAAACCGCCACCCTGCAGGGCAGTTTGAAAATATCCCAAATAGTTCATGAAGGATAGAGCGGTTTGCAAAAAATGTAAAGTTTTACAGAGTAAAGAGTGACATTATCTTGATGACTGACCATGCCACTTTAAATCTCCCGTAAGACTAGACCCGCATGCACTGTATCTACTATTACATACTGATTGAAACATATCCCACGACGAAGATGGGCACGCGGTAAAGAATAACTTACAGTATACGGCTATTGACATTAAAAATATTGAAAGATATGTACATTTTGATGATTGAATTTTCCAATATTACTCTTTATTTAAATTTTTAAAAAATCATAATATCAATTTACATACAAGCCATCCTCCCCCATCAGTGTCCATATCACAGAAAACCGGAAGTCCTCTCTTCATCCCATGAGGGTAGATCGTGTGCATTCCAGTTTTAGTATTTCCGGCAGACAAAACGTCAAAGCAATCACGTGGTTCATCAGGAGCTGTAAATTGAGGGAAAAGGAAATGATCTGAGAAAACTGTCTTTGATTAGTAAAATGACATTTGTGAAAAATACGATTTAGTCACACGAATATAAAGTTATAGAGTGCGAAAATATGATTTTGTCCAACGAATACAAAGTTTATAGTTTGTATCAGGTTATAGGTAGTAATTTAATGTAATACTTAATATTTTAACATGGAAAGTTGAAAACGAATGATTCTCAGAAAATAGTAACCGTGTCGTGGTCCGTAATAGCCTGATTCCCTGGCCTCACATGATCCTCGCACACGAAGCCAGGCACGTACCACTGTATGGCCGGATGGCGGAAGTAATAAAAACACCCGCTGGCAATGAATACATAGCATTTTTGTTTTCGGTTAGGTCGCCTCCAGTGTTTTGGCTGTATTAGTCACAACTATGTCATATAAGGTAATACTAAGTGTTTGTTTAAAGTGTCACTATGCAGTACTATCATTTTCAGCCGTTTTATATGACGTGAGTGTGGGTGGGTGTGTGTGTCTGGTTGCGGTGTGAGGTTGCGCTTTAATTGTGTCAGAGATGCTTTATTTAGACGCGTTTATCGATCGTGTTGTACCATTAATGTACATTAAGTTTCAATTTTAATATGCCTACTTTCCTGTCATGCATAATAATGCATTGATGGGATTAGGTTGGTAATTAGTAGATACCTATTCATGCATTGCAGTGTTTGGAGCTTAACAGTTTGGCCATTTCTATCTATCTTGTTTTAAAATTAACATTTGCCTGTGATATGAAAACCATGACTAAAAGTCTGGATAGGTCATGTATTAATATTATCACCACATGAAATACATGCTCATAGAATAGATCACTGATTCGTCTTGACACAGAAATTGTTCTATTAACATAGCTAATAAATGAGCAATAAAAAATGAAACAAAGATGCTTTGTTGTAAGATGAATGCTAGGTTTACCTCAGGGGCCCCCGCAGAATTATTTTCGGGTAGGGGGTGGGCAAATTTGTAGTGGTTAGCTATTACGTTTTACGGATGAGGTCACTTGTTAAACACTGACAATTCCAAGATTTTTTAAACAAACTCTTCTTAAAACTTCACAATATTTTCATTTTAATTTAGTCCGACACTGGTTATATTTTGACTTCACGATAGATATTACTTACGTAAAGCAATATTAACATTTTACAAGGAAAATATCTGTTCCGACAGACCACAAATATGCAAAATTCGCCTTTACAATTAAAACTCTCTGAAAGACGAACGAATATATATTCCTCGAGATGCAAATTTATAAACTACTACCAAATAAGTTACAAAATAAATGTATCAAGTGAAGTAAATCAGCATGCACCTACTTAAGGTTCTATTTATAAAGAAGTGTCCAAGTTTTCACCTTCTATTTAATTATAATTTGAAGTGTATAACGGGTAAAACATACAAGAATCTTAGCAGTAGTCTATGACCTATTGGAACTGCTCCCGTCAGTACTCAGCAAAGGCTCCGTCCAAGGCTGTGGAAACGAAGGATCGAACTTGCAAACCGAATTCAGCAATGAATCCCGGTTACGTGCCACTATCAAGAGCAGTCACCGACGTGCCAATGCCCGCAGACTTTCAAGCCATCGGACCGGCCCTATGAGTTTTACGACTTAACGTCGAGGGTCTCTCAGTAGCCAAGCGAACCATCATCAGCACTATAGCCCACCGTCATAATGTGGACATAATCTGTCTGCAGGAGGCTCATGTAGCAGACCAGGTGGCAGCACGATATACCATTGGAGGCTTTGACATTATTTCATCAACACCTGACTCCAAATTCGGCCGTGCTACGTATGCACGCTGCGACATTACTGATGCCTCTCCAGTTTCCTCTACCAGATTCTGCGATGTGGTCCAAGTTGGAGGGTACAAGATTGCTAATGTCTACAAAGCGCCCACTGCCCACTGAGACAACAATATGCTTCCAAATCTCGAACACCCAACCATCTATATTGGCGACTTCAACAGTCATCGCCCTAACTGGGGATACTCACACTCACATGAAGACGGGGAACACTTGGCAGAGTGGGCAATAAACAATGACCTCATTCTGACCCACGACTCCAAACAACGTGGGACCTTTCACTCTGCAAGATGGCTAAAAGACTACGCACCGGTCCTCTGCTGGGTCAGCTCCATTGGTGACTATCCTCAGTCAGTCAGCCAAATTGTTCTAGATGATTTCCCACACAGTCAGCACAGACCAATACTTATCCATATTGGCCTTCAGCTGCCGGCTATACACAGCTTTTTAGAGCGGCGCTGGAACTTCCGCAAAGCAGACTGGACGAAGTACGCTGATATACTGGAGCAGAGCATAGTCACCATACCATCTCGCTTCATCCCAATCAAGGAATCCTACCACCCCTTCCAAAAAGCCATATTCACGGCAGCCACTCAGTCTGTTCCTCGTGGTCGTCATCCAGTCTATGCACCCTGTTTGGATAAAGAATGTTAGGTTCTTCTCAAGGAATATGAAGCATCTGGAGACATACCAGATCACCTGATCGATTCCCTGGACAATGCCAGGCGCGCTCGCTGGGAGGAAACTACAGGAACATTCAACTTTACTCGCTCCAGACGGAAATGCTGCAGCTTGATTCCAAGACTTGGCACCGCTCAGCAACCACCAGTTCAAACTCACCCTGTTGTCAAGCCAAATGCTGTAGCTAGCCACTTATTACAAGTGGCAAAACCACTACTGGAGAAACAGCACCGACGTCAAGTACGAGATGAGTGGCGACAATACTGCCATCAGTAGTCAGACGAACTAAATCAAAATAATCCAGAGGTATTTACAACAACAGAACTTGAAACGGTGCTATGCAGCATAAAATCAGGCAAAGCAGCTGGGTAAGACATCCTGCCTGAGTTCCTGAAGCATCTTGGCCCGAAGGCAAAATAATGGCTTGCTGCATTTTACACCAGGGTTGTTAGGGAAAAGTGCATGCCGACTTTGTGGCATCAGGCAATGATTATTGCGATACCAAAAGTCTGGCAAAGATCCCACCAATACGGCGAGTTATTGGCCGATCTCCTTGCCTTCAGCCTGTTTTATTGTACTGGAGCGCCTGATTCTTCGACGAATTGGTGTGTGTGTGTGTGATTTAGATTTTTAACGTAGCTTTAACAATTTTTCAGTCATATCGCTACGATGTCTGCAGTGTGGCAGTTTATAGTGATGTCTAGCACTGGTGCGTCATGCCGCAGACATGTAGCATGATGTCCCACCCAGTCACATTATCCTGACACCAGGCCGACCAGTCCTAACACTAACCTCTTAATGCTGAGCGCCAAGCGAGGCAGCTGTTAGTACCATTTTTGTAAGTCTTTGGTATGACTCGGCCGGGGACAGAACCCGCGACCTCCCGCATCCGAGGCGGATGCTCTAACCACTAGGCCACCGAAGCGGTCACTCCGACGAATTGGTCCTGACTTGGAGAATATCATAACTGTTGAGTAGGCAGGCTTCAGGCATGGCCGTAGCACTTGCGATCAAGTCATTGCCCTGACTACATTTGTTGAAAACGGGTTTCAGAGGAACCTTAAAACTGGAGTTGTTTTTCTAGATCTAACAGCGGCATATGACACGGTCTGGCATGCAGGGCTGCTGTTGAAAATTTCCAGAGTATTGCCACGCTGGAAGGTTGAGATTATTGAACTGTTCCTTCGCAACAGGCGCTTCAGAGTGCACATCAGAGAGAACTGCAGATCGTGGAGGCATCAAACTAATGGACTCCCACAAGGTTTTGTTCTTTCGCCAAGTTTGTTCAATGTCTATACCAATGACCTACCTGTAACACAGTCGCGCAAGTTCACGTATGCAGTTGACATTGCTCTCGGGACCCAAAGTCACTCATTTGCTGAACTTGGGGGGTACTGAATAAGGACCTGGTGGATATGACGGACTTCAAGAAATGGCGTCTACAGCCAAGCGCAACAAAGACAGTCTCCAGTGTCTTCCACCTTAATAATGCCAATGCGAACCGTGAGCTTTGCGTCCTCCTCAATGGGCAGCAAATAAAACACGACCCGACACCAACATACCGTGGTGTGACTCTGGACAGATCACTGACATTCTACAACCACCTGAAGAAAACTGCAGCAAAACTTAGCACTCGAAACAACCTACTCCGCAAACCGGCTGACTCAACCTGGGGCGCTAGTGCTCAGACATTCAAGACATCAGCACTGGCCCTCTGTTATTCGATATTGCATGCAGTTAAATTATGCTCCTTGTTTTTATGGAATTACTACCAAATATAAGTAAAAAAAAAAGAAGAAAAAATAAATAAATAAATAAATAAATAAATAAACTGATGGTGATCAATACATCATTCTTGTCAAATGGAGTATTTATCACCATAGAGATAATGAATATTCTTGTTCAAGGTTATCAGATTACACGGATCAGTTGCGTACTTTTTTATGTACGACAATGTATCATTACAAACTCAGATATCATGTAAACATTACAAACAAATATACCCGTATATTACCAAAATATAACTCAAATAAGCATTGTTACTATCAAGTGTATCTGTAAGGTGTCTGAATTCTTTAAATGATCTCTTCTCTTTGGGGTATGTCTTCTAGTAAATAAATCTTTTGGAAACAAAATAGGTGTTGAATTATTCCAATTTTTAAATTGTTTATGTACTTGTTAAGTCTTGCCAGCGAAGATTCTGACAAAGCATTATTCTCCAAAAATTGCATTGCATAAATAGGCATATATCGTATTACCCAACTGACCCCGCAATATATGAATACATTCTAAAATGCAAATATGCTCAATGACATGAAAATCGGTTTATTTTAAAATGCAGTTACTTAATGCAAAATAACGGCAAAACACAATGGATCAAGCTTTAGTTTAAAAAAAAAAGCATCTCTGACACACAACCACACGCAGAAAGTACAACCATACCATTCCGCAATCTCGCACCGTCACCCCAACCCCACTCACACATAATATCTGAAAATGACGGTACTGCATAGTCACAATTTAAACAAGCATTCAAGACTTATTTAATTGACATAGTCGTGACTAATACAACGAAAAAGCCGACGGCGACACAGCTGGAAATCAATACTTTATTGCTCCTTATTTATTGCCAACGCATTTTTGTTATTACTTCAGCCATCTTGAATTTCCGCACCGGTATCAGCCATTCATCTGTGTTTGCCCGGCCACGTGCGCAGAACATTATGGAAGGTCAGGCTACCAGGCTAGGTCCATATTGCTTGTGACCCCCCACCTCCCCAGAGCGCTGTTCATTTTCAAATGGAGCACGTGTTACAAGATGTATGAAAAATCTCATGGTCAGCCGTACTTTTCTTTTGTAAAGTTCTGCTACGCATGTGCACGAAATAAAGGACGTACAAACGAAACATAAACACGTATCCTACTCTAAACTGTGTTAGTCTGGTTGTTACTTACAGAATAATGCGCCTTGAACTATTCGCAGTGGTATAATCTGACAATCTCACTTGTTTGGTATTTATAAATTTACAAGGCATAAAAAAAAACATTAAACGATCTGCTAGATGTTCGAATATTACACCGGATACTGCGAAATTTCTTTTAACCGGAAGTGAAGTTCTCTGCAGATTGGCCACATATTTTGATTCCAATTTAACCATTTTTATATGAAGGAGCCTCTACAGATTGTCAGTCGTTGCAATAAGGCCACACTTTATAATCCCAACAGTGTCCATTTTAAGGATATTGTCTCTAAATCGCTGACCAATGGATATGGTCTTATATCTGCTTAAAGATATTTTAGTACAAGCGGAAGTTGTTGTTGTTGTTGTGGGGCTTAACGCCATTTTTCAGCACACGATAGACTATACATGGCGGCCAATATTAATGGTGGAGGAAGAAACCGGGAAATCCCCGGAAAGAACCACCGACCCACGAGAAGCTACTGGCAAGCTTTCTCACATATCCACATTCGCCGAATCCTAGACTCGAACCCACGCAGACAGAGGTGAGATGGCAGTGATCCGTAACGGAGAGCGCTTTAGACCACTCGGCCACTCGGGGCCTCTACAAGCGGAAGTAGACAACGCAATCTTGTCCAACTCTGTTCGGGTATTGCTACATTGGCATCCAAATTCAAAGTAGTATTTTACTGCGTGTAATTTTATGCTCTTAAACATAGCGGGAAAAAGTGTGCCGTGTGCAAAGTTGGTTGCATGGTTTTAAGGTACTTTTACCACATTATTGACTACATAATCCTGAGAAATTGGGACCAAAGTGCATTTTCGAATAATCATCCGAGTAGGCTGACCCGAGCTGGTCTGGACGGATACTGAACCCATGACCTTCCGATTGTACATTTGATGCTCTATAAGCTGAGCTAACCAACCACCCACCCCTTCGAGTTGGGTGCCAAAAGGCCCTCTATATTTCCCGAGAGGAAAGCCAGATAGGTTAGATTTTTCAGAACAAAAATCGAAGTTCTGACCACCCCGTCTCTCTCAATCTCTCTCTCTCTCTCTCTCTCTCTCTCTCTCTCTCTCTCTCACACACACACACACACACACACACAAATACCATACTTTTGAAGTCTGTTCTGCTTAAGCTTTGTTTATAGCTTTTCTTGATGGGCAAAAACTCTTTGTTCGTTTTGTTAGTTTCTGTGCGTAGTATCAAAATACTCGAACGAGAGGTATGTAAACGTTTGACAAGAGAAGTTACTTATCTCTTAATGACACCTTTCTGATTCAAAGCCTATTGTGCACTTTTTATGAGTTTGGAAGTGTACCATTTTACTTAAATACGGTAGCAGTATCAGCGTCAGACAAGACAGATAGACCGGTAATGTTTTTTTTTTTTTTTAAGTCTCGGTCGTTATTCTCACCCACGCGTTGCTTTACAATCCATTAAACTGACTCGTGTAAAAGGGGCACATTTTTATTCCACGAACATATACTGCTTGTTTCTTGTTCAGACTTGTCGATAACTTGTACAAGAGATATGTTTGTCCTTTTAACCACTTTTGGGGAATTGTACACGAACTAATGGGGAACACGGTGATCGATTCTGGGAAACAACTATGAATTTACGGTTTATGTGCCATTTACTGTTACATATTTTGTCAATATGAATGCAAACCAGCACATCATAAGCTATATACTGTAATTAAATGTAATGAGTAGGACTACCTATATATGTAAATATAAGGAATCAGTTCAGGCGAAAACATGCAATCTAATTCTTCCAGTTCCTTTAAAGTCAACTGAAAATTACTTTATTTGAAGCATTTTTAATCAGTTTTGAAACAACCCCCTAAAAATGTACATGAGCGCACATTCAGATGGACAGTTATGTTACGGATAATTAACCTTAACTTTACTCGAACTATATCGGGGTTAATTCAAAGGTATATGTGAATATTTTCTACTTGGTCAATTTAGGCTGAAGTTTTGAAAAATATGAAAACTTTAAAAAAAAATTCTTTTGGCATTGAAATTGTTATTTATACCTATATGTAAGTACAACATTGCAATTTTTGTACTATTATTAATTATGAATTGCAATGTATAGTAGCTGCAGTGCCAATATAAATTCGTCGGGCCAGACTACATGGTGAAATGACCATGACGGACGCTATAAACCAAAGGCATATAAGATATAACATACATACCCTTATCATATTTCTCTTCCAGAGCAGCTGAAGCAGACGATTTTTCAAGGGTGGCAGATAGAGACTCAAGATCTTTTGCGATTCCTGAAAGCTGATACCACACAGCAGCCACAAGCCCCACCGCTATCCCTAGGGTAGCGAGATGCATTAAAATCCCTCCAAACCCTTTGTCAGCCCCTTCCTTCGACGTGCTACCCGCCATCGTCGATGGTTTCCGGTGTCGGCCGTTCTCGCAATTGATTTTACACTCGTCACTCATGCGATATATTATTTCGGCTGGCAAGTTAGCGCTTTATCCTGTACCTGTTGAAGTTTGCCAGGTATAACGTTTTTCAAGTGAAGTCAATGAGGATGATTTTTGCTTAAATAAAACCGTCTATCTGCCACCTTGTGACAGCTTCTTTGATAGCTTATGAGAATCGGGCTCAAGGGCGTTGACGGTATGTTGCATGTGTACTCACTAGTATTTCCATAATAAAACACTGTTGCAGTGTTACTGGTTCAGGTTAGTGAGTGCAATGCACATGTTGCTTAAAGTCAAGAATGTAAAACAAAGTCACGTATAACACTATATGGTTAACAGAGTAGGCCAAAACTACTTCTTAAATCCAAACAGTTGACACCTTTTGCATATGCAAACGTGTCACGTTGGGAATGATACCGGTAAAAGTGGTTAAGCAAGGTTGATATGAAAATTAGGGAGTCCCACCCATGAAATTATATTGATTTTACCTTGGTGGATATAACACGTTTGTTATTTACGGTAGATAGGCGTGGCTGATTCTAAATATCACATGGGCTTTTATGTATAGAAAAGGCATTCAACCAGAAACGTTCATTTGGATCAAATGTATGCATGTATTTTTGTATGGCTGACGGGATGGAAAAATCATGTACTGATGCAGGTGTTGCGTATATGTTTTGTTTTAGTTATTGGCTTTTTCTGGCGCAACAACAATTTGAAGATTATGTCCTGCCAAGGCAAGTAGAGTGACGTGCCTTTCCCAAGGACACGCCACGGTAGCAGATCAGATCAGAGTTGTTCGATGGCTGGAATCAAACCTGCACCCTTATTGGCACGAGCCCAACGTCTTAGCCACTCAGCCACTGCTGCTACTTAGTATGCATGTGCACATATAAATTGAAGAAACATCGACATTTTTTGTTACTCCAGTAAGAGAAAAGGACATCAAGTGATAGGTTCGTTTTCATGACGACACGGGCTACAATTATTACTTCCGGGTCAGTACCCATGAATGTAGTCCCTGTATATTTTTAGAGTATGTGTTCTGTCTTGTTTTGGTGGTGATTTAGTATGTATGTATGTAGGTAGGTAGGTAGGTAGGTAGGTAGGTATATATGTATGTATGCTTGGATATAGGAAGGGAGGGAAGGGATGCAGATATATCTGTCTATAATATTTTTACGACCCATTTTAGCAGTTCTCAATTTTAATTCACTAAATGCAACTGCCAATTGTCGCTTGATCCAATTGTCGATTGATAAACATACTGGTAGTCGCGTGATAAATATAGAGGAAGTCACTTGATAAACATACTGGAAATCGCTAGATATAACATACTGGTAGTCGCGTGATAAATATACAGGAAGTCACTCGATAAACATACTGGAGATCACTTGATAAACATGCAGGTAGTCGCGTAATAAATATACAGGAAGTCACTTGGTAACATACTAGTAGTCGAGTGATAAATATACATTAAGTCACTTGATAAACATACTGGAAATCACATGATAAACTTACTGGTAGTCGCGTGATAAATATAGAGGAAGTCACTTGATAAACATACTGGAAATCGCTTGATAAACATACTGGTAGTCGCGTGATAAATATACAGGAAGTCACTTGACAAAATCACTTGATAAACATACTGGAAGTAACTTGAAAAATACACTGGAACTCACAAATATACTGGAAGTCAATTGATAAATATACTAAAAGTCATATGATAAACGCGCTGGAAAGTCGCTTGATAAATATACTGGCAGAAAGTTTTTTTGCAATCTCTTGCTTTATGAGGCAGATTTCGAACGTCATGCAGATTCCGTATATCAGGCAGATTTCGTACGTCAGGCATATTTCATACGTCATGCAGATTTCGTACTTCATTTTCTAACAAATTAAGTTTGTAAATCTTCTCCGTCCTAGATTTAATCCTCTCACGAAACGCATTCATCCATTGTCGTGTCATGGACATGTTGGTATAAAGCGTTTTGCAGTGTCAATTTATTGATGTGTTAGCCGCTTTCGATTTTATACGATGAATGGAATGTGACCTAAGACGAGAGGGGATAGTTAAATTTGCCCCATTGTCAGACTGTGTCACAATTTAGTGCAGACTTGTCCAATATTCACATTGTGCTTCCCGCGACCATGTAGGCTGTCCTTTTGAAAATATGCATTTTAATTAATACGCATAATTAGTGATAAGAAATTGTTCTTGGTCATACTGTTCGCGACCTTAAGCATTTTATCTCTTTTGTCCCCAAGACAAATAATGTTGGTTGCCCTGATTTAGTGCAACGCAAACGTTTCGTGTAAGGTTGTGACATCAAAGTTATGCATTATATATATATATATATATATATATATATATATATATATATATATATATATATATATATATATATATATATATATAAACAGGATTGATAGAATAACATTCACACTGTTCAGTCTAAAAGATAGAAGCACATCTGTACTGAAATCGACGACATTGTATTAAGCCGGTCGTCAGAATCTAGAGTAGAAGAAAACATAAATTTGTAACAAACTAAAATATCAAATTTGCATGATAAAATATTGGTACTGCAACAAACCTTCTGCTTATATGCTTATCAAGCGACAATGGGTAGATGTGTTTCGGGAGAGTTGTTGTTGTTGTTGTAGGGTTTAACGCCATTTTTCAGCACAAGAAAGGTTATACATGGCGACCAGTATAATTGGTGGAGGAAGAACCTTGGAAAACCCCGGGAAGAACCACCGACCCACGAGAAGCTACTGGCAGAACCAAATCTAGGTCTGCAGAAACAATTACAGTAAAATTCTAAATTTCAACTGGACTTCATAAAGGATTTACAATAATGGATACACTCGTGTTTGGATTGTAACAGTAAGTCAATGCACGTGTCAAGGAATTGTGTATACTTTAATGTCAATGCATTACATATGAACCCAAATGTACTTGGTTTAGTTGCGGCGTGCAGCATTACCCGAGGGTGATTTATTTTTAGTCGTGGTTATTTCAAAATACCGAGTTCCGCTTACTTACTGTTGCACGCCCAAAGTGCCAGTAGTGAGAATCCAAATTTCCTCGAATTATCTGTTCGTGATTTGGCAACAACCAGGGTAATTATAGCCCAAGATTATCGATGTATAATCACAACACAACGAGTTGTGTCAGGATATTGTCCGCATTACAGACAGCTTCCTGAACAAAACGCATGTAAAGCAAAATATCTTACAGCGGGGTCTGCCCAACCAAATCAGATACTGTTTGTGTGTTTCCGACCCACATCAATAACCTTTACGGAAGCAATCTCGTTCTGTAGAGATATGTGAAATATAAAATTGCATTCGTTCTAGCTATCCTTTTCATGCGATATAGACCGCTCAGGTGGCCTAAGTCCGCCTCGGATGCAGGAGGTCGCGTGTTCCAATCCCGGCCGAGTTATACCAAAGACTTAAAAATATGGTACCAACAGCTGTCTCGCTTGGCGCTCAGCATTAAGAGTTTAGTGTTAGGTCTGGTTGGCCTGGTGTTAGGATAATGTAACTGGGTGGAGCATGATGCTACATGTCTGCGACATGATGTCCCAGTGCTAGACATCACTATAAATTGCCACACTCCAGATATGGTAGCGATATGACTGAAAAAATTGTTAAAGCTTCGATAAAAATCCGAATCGCACACACACACTCATGTGATATAATTGTTTTATATTCATAAGCTGTTTCAGAATTCAAACTCTAACGGAGAATTTCCTCGTGTGCCTCATATCCGTACATTATACTGCTAAATATAACTTGAACTCGGGTAGGAAATTAACTGCGTAGACGTATCGATGAATATTGTTTAGTCTATTTAAATAGTTTTTGTTGTTTCTAAGTGACAGAGATGGGGTGTATGATAGGATGCACGTTTTTATTACCAGTCTGCATTTTATCTGTTGAAAACACATTTTGTGGCAGCAAGTTTGAACTAGATATTTGTGATCAATGTGGTTTGCTTATGTAGAGAAAGGAGGTCAAAATGTATACTGTTAAAATAGTGCCCCCGCATTAAATGTATCAGGCCGCACATGGCTTTATGGTGGTACAAATCGAATATAGCTTTGGTGTATCGGATATGCTATATCGAATGAATGCAAACGTTGGTTGCAGAACAGACGTTGACTACGCTGTTAGTGTCTTACAAGGTCTATTTTGTTATGGTCAGAAAACGTAACACCGCGAGACTTGCCGAAGACGTCTTTGTTTTCACCCTTAGGCCAAATTGATGACTCTGACCTAGCGTGTTATTTACCCTGGAACTCCATAATACAGAAAATAAAAGTAGTGAAACAGACTTTATTCCTGTCTGTTTGATGGCGTCACCTTACAAGATTTGTAATATAAAATGGCTGTAAGACCGTCTCATTATCATCAAATTCAGTACTTTACGCAAATATTACAATATACCAAAAAAACTTTATAAACGGCCAAGGAAAAACATGTAATCACAATTCCTGACATCAAATATCACAATAAATATAATAATTTTGTAAACAGATGTGCAAGTGAACGAATTCAACAACTTTCAAGACAAGCGTTGTCCAAAAATTACTGTCCTCTGTAGTAAAACAACGATTGTTAGATTGTCACTCGCACTGGAGAATTTCTCTCTATGGTGTTTTGTTAGTGTAAATGCTGATATTGTGCCCATGGAGTATTGCACGGAAAAGCAAAGAATGCGATATACCTGTAAATGCGAAGTTTGCGATTAAAAACTTCAGATCAGTTATTTGGCTCCTGGAATGTGATCTCTGTTCCAAGGATTATTGTGAACTGTATAGATGTATAGACGAATATTTGTTGGCATATATGAACAGGTTTTCGGTTTTTATGCGACGAACTTCATGATTTCTACCAATCTGCATCTATTGTTGGAGGTACATTTTTTCTTAAATTTAATTTTTTGAACGGGATGCTTGTGTGTCAACATTATGGAAAGGTGGTCAGAATGTGTATTGAAAATAGTGGCAGGTCATTAGACGTCTGGTGTCGCTTATTAACTTTATTGGTCTACTAACCCAATAACGTTTTTGTTTTTTCGATACATTATACTGAGTGAAGGTGAACATTAGTTGCAAAATAAACTTTTCGTAAATAGAAGTGATTACTGCACCAAATCATTAAATAAGGTTCCGCTCTACAGATCTGTACTACGAATAGCGTTTGATTTAACACAAAAATTCCCAGGTTTTCCTCAATGGTAATCTTCGTTATTTAAAAAAATGGCCTTGTTTATCTTCGGTATCGTTGAAATAAAATTTTAATTCTCTTTACTTTGTATGATTGATGTGTGGAATTTGGGTTATAGCGCATATTGCTCGACTTGTGCACGTATTGGAAACAAAATAGAGACGAAAACATTTTTAATACTTTTTATGTACTTTATGATTCATTTATTGCATTTTCAGAAGCTAAGCTAATATAGTCTGCTTGTCTGCTTTTCCCTATTTAAATAACTGTTAAAGCTGCTGTACCTTAGACTAATTCATGCTCATTTTCGAGTAAATGGGAGCATCAATTTCGACAGCTGTAAGCTTAACGCATAGTTTCCATCACTACAACATGTAAAGAATTTTCAGTCACATTATATGAAAGTAGCAATGAGGTGTGCCAACACTCTCCATTGCGCATGTTGCTCATGCAAACAACTTAACCTTTCACCGGTCTCTCTCACCGAAGTAAATCTTAACCTCAACAACTACAAAAAGCTACAAACAGAGCGATTGGGTTCATCTACTTGTAAATCACTAGTTGAAAACTCACTATCTTTGTCCAGTATGTTAGGCACACACGCAAAATATCCATATAAAAACAAATGTGTAAATAATCAACTTTACTAAATTTATAAACATTACGACATTCATTGATCAATCAAGTCGAGTTGAACATTTGCCTCATCATGCCTGTAGATTTATTCAGTCACCATTTTGAATTTAGCATTTACACAAGTTCTGTTCTTTTTGCCGTAAAGAGGTTAATCAAATGTCGTAAAATTGCTCTCCTTTGGTATTTGTAGGGAACTTTATTATCTGGCGATATCGCGTATTCGAGTTTTTCGAGTGGCCATTTTTATGTTGTATTGAATATGTAATCATGTGATTCAAACGCCTGTTCACGATCGTTCTCTCAAGATCGCGCATTCGAACTTTTAATACACGCATGCAAGCTGCGAATACGCGCAATAGCGAGCTAAGACGGCGATATGTTTTCACTTTAAAGCCCCCCCCCCCCCCCCGGCCTTGCCAGGTAGTTCCTTAGGCAAGTTTTGATTTCTCATGATGGATAATTCAAATTGCGCCTATGTAGAGTTCACTTTTGCGCATTGCAGAGAGCATACAGTTGAAAGTATCTCCTGATGGCTCTCTCTAGTTCAATAATCGACTCACCAGCAAAGTGTTTCCTGTTGTAGCCTCGATGGACTACCATAAGCGTTGGTATAGTGAACCATTACCATCTAAAGCTTTGAAACAAAATCATACTATGTTTAAAACTTGTAAACACTGTTAGTAGAATTGCAACGATTTATTAATGAAATAATTACACATGTAAAAAGACGATATCGAATCAAGAAAAATAGTTGTTAAAAGAAACTTTATTTTAAAAATTGGAAGCAATGCATCAGTAAAAGTCCTAACATAAAATGAGCTATGCACACTTGTAAATAAAAGCGAAAAGCTATATCTGAAGCAAAAAAATTGTTTCTCATTTTCGTTCAAGTGAACACGTGCTAGAAATTAACCAGTTAAATATATTATACACCATGTCCCTTCTACACAGCTTGCGTAGGCAAGAAATACAACAAAAATTTGTTGATTCGCAATTGATTTGAGAACTACGGGCTCCGGTGACCTAATGGTTAGAGCGTCCGCCTCGGATGCGGGAGGTCGCAGGTTCGAACTCCGGCTGAGTCATATAAAAGACTTAAAAATGGTACTTACCGGCTGCCTCGCTTGGCGCTCAGCATGAAGAGTTTAGTATTAGGACTGGTCGGCCTGGTGTCGGTATAATGTGACTGGGTGGAACATGATGCTACATGTCTGCGGCATGATGCCCCAGTGCTAGACATATAAACTGTCACACTGCAGACGTCGTAGTGATATATGACTGAAGAATTGTTAAAGCTATGTTAAAAATCCAAATCACACGCACATATCTGATTTTTAAAGAAATTTCCCAGATTGTCCTCACTGGTGATATTTGATATTTAAAAAAAGACCTCGTATATCCCGAGTATTATTAAAATGACTTCTTAAAATTTCTTTTTGTTTTTATGTATGATTGAGTGATGGGTGTAACTGGGTCCTAGAGTATGCAGCTTGGCCTTACTTCAGATGTGTACCAATGAAAAGACTGATAGATCCGCTTGGTCATTTCTTTTACTTATTTTATAATTCAAGTATTACACTTTCTGAAGCTGGAAGTGTCTTCTCTGGCAAAATTAATTTTCCATATTTTATTAATTACCAAGTAAGCATATTTTGGACTGGTTCAAAAGCCTTTGTCGAGCATATGGGAGCAGCCATTTTGATCAGCTGTCTGCTTTAAATAGTGAAGTATTTCTGTAATTACCGCAGGTAAGAAATTTAAGTTACAGTACATAAAGGTAGCATAGAGGCATACCAACATTGTTTCCGATGTTTCCAGAAAGCTTTACTTTATACCTGTCCCTCTTTCAGAGGTACGTAGAAGCCGTAGAGCTGAACCGTAAAGAACAAGTTATTAATGAATAATTTACATTTTGACCATACTTCTAAAGTCGCACAGAATTAACTAGTAATTTTGAATAATTATAACGCATTTGTTTTCGAGGAACAATATTCGTCAGTGCCAACTCACACAAACCCCTCCATCACCCCTACATGTCATGTAATGGTGAAATATGATGTATTTTAACATAGAAAAAAGCAAGTGCACAAATTTGCATACTTGTGTTACGGCTCCGCTCCACAGTTTCGTAATTTGCGAAGAGCTTGATGTTTAAAGAAAACGAATTTTATAGATGTTCCTCCCTGGTAAACATGCATATTTACAAAGAAATTTGTATTTGTTAGATATTGTTAAAAGAACTTTTAATTCCTATTATTTAAATGTATGATAGATGGGTGTTATTTCCTGTGGAGAGTATAATGCTGGGTCTTACTAAAGCTGTGAACATGTAAAATTGACTGCTAGTTCCGCTTGGTCATTTTCATTTTCTAGACATCAAAGTTGAATTAGAAACAAAACGAAATGGTAACTTTTCTTATACATATTTTTATAATCCATTTACTGCACTTTAAGAAGCTGGTATCGTATACTGTGGCAAAATGCATTTTCCCTATTTTAACTGCTACAGCTAGTGTACATTGCATTAGTTCAAGCACATGGGAGCAGCCATTTTGATCAGCTGTCTGCTTTAGATAGTGCATCATTTTCATAATTACCACATGTAGTGCATGATTTCCATAACTAGAACATAAAAGTTTCAGTTTCAGTGCATGAAAGTAGTTGTGAGACATGCCAACATTCTTCCTATTGTGCGTGTTGCAAACATAGACAACGTTATGACTGTCCCTCTTTCAAAAGTATAAAATAACTGTAGAGTGGAACGATATACATATACAAAAAGTATGATATATGAATATTGAAGTAAATAAAACAGCAGTCCTGTAACAAAATATTGTAAAAAAGCATTCCTCTTTGTATCAATTAAAACCAAACAAAGCAGCTAGAAAGTGTTGAAGCCATCTGATTTTTCTTCCATGACAACACGAGTTTCAAATTAGTTGTTGTGGTGTACGTATTGGACGTGAGATTGGCACCATTTTCATCCAGAACAAAGTAGACATCATTAAAAGTGTTTTGATGAAAACCCCATTTCATAATGATCATCTATCCAGGGTGAGTAGTGACAATATGATCTTTTAATACAGTTATCATGGTAGCCATATTCATATAGGATTAACTAGGTATCATAAGAAATATTGGTCAAAACCTAATGTTGATAATAGCAATCCATTTCGGAGGAGTATCGATAGCACTATTTTCAAGATATGATCCCCAAGATGGCTGCCCCGGTGGCCATATTAGACATCAAGCGGCACTATTTTCATTTTAGATCAAATAGGCATCATCAGAAGTCTTTTAGTGAAAAACGTATGTAGATACAACCATCCATTAAGGAGAAGTAGCAATAATAACATTTTAGAGATGGCCGCTGTTTGGTGACCATACTGAATGTCAGATCAGCACCATTTTCATTTAAGACCAAGTGTACCCAACAAGAAGTCTTCTGGTGAAAATCCCCACATCAATATGACTTTCTGTTTAGGTAAGAGTTGTGATAACAATATTTTGAATATAGCTGCCATAGATGCAGTCCTGGATTTCAGATTGGCACCAGTTTTAATAAAGACCCAGCTATTGATCATATGAAGTCTTTTAGAGAAACCCATGTTGATATGGCTATCCACGTAGGAGTAGAAATACGATTTTCAAGATGGCCACTTTGGCGGTTTTACAGACGTTGTATTAGTTCCAGTTTCCTTTAGTAACACATATACATTATAAAAATTATTTTAGTGAAAATCCCATGTTAATAGGACCATCCTATCAGGAAGAGTAGCTATAACAAGAATTTCAAGATGGCTGCTTTGCTGGCCCTTCTGAATGGCAGATCGGCACCATTTTTGTTTGGAACCATCTAGACCAAGTGATAAATAAGTATGTAAAGTTTCATGGAAATCAAATTACTTGAGGCGGAGTAACGATAACAATCCTGTCCTAACGGACGGACGGACAGACGACGGACCAGCCCCTAAGCTCTCCTGGTCTATGACCATTACGATTAAAAATCAAAAGCTTTTACATGAAATACCAAGTAACATAGCCATTATGTATTGATCCAAATATCGACTTGAATCTGTGAATTTAATGTTAAAGTTAAGCACCACCATGTGATTTTTTTTACCAGTCATAAGTTTGATTCAAGACAAACTTATGATAAAGAAAAATAAAGTCAAAATCTTATTGATAATTGTCACATAAGGTGAACAGTACTTACATAGCCAGGTATGTAGTCGAATTTGAACAATGCTATGGCCTAATATAGAGTTCAGTGCGAACAATACCTATATAACCTGATCTGTAGCTAAATGTCAACAATACCTACATAACCTGGTATGTAGCTAAATGTCAACAATACCTACATAACCTGGTATGTAACTAAATGTCGACAATACCTACATAACCTGGCATGTAGCTAAATGTCAACAATACCTACATAACCTGGCATGTAGCTAAATATCGACAATACCTACATAGCCTGGCATGTAGCTAAATGTCGACAATACCTACATAACCTGGTATGTAGCTAAATGTCGACAATACCTACATAACCTGGTATGTAGCTAAATGTCAACAATACCTACATAACCTGGTATGTAGCTAAATGTCAACAATACATACATAACCTGGTATGGAGTTCAATGCCAACAATACCTACATAACCTGGTATGTAACTAAATGTCGACAATACCTACATAACCTGGTATGTAGCTAAATGTCAACAATACCTACTGTTACAAGCCAGGGGTCTTTGCTTGACCGAGCGGTGTCAAACCCTGGCGCGATTCCCGCTAGAAGTCATAAGTTTACCCCAAATTTCCAAAGACTTCTATACAACTTCAGTTGTAAATTAGAAAACCCGACGTGTCCATTTTGTACATGAATTTTACTCTAATCAATGTAAAACCACAGATTTCCCAACTTGCCAAATATCTATCAACATACTTACATAGCATGGAATGTAGTTATGTGAATAATATTTACATAGCCTGGTATGTATTTATGTTAACAATACTTACATAGCCTGGTATGTAGTTGAAAGTGAACGTGCTTACATAATTTGATATGCAGATGTGAATTATATTTACATAGCCTATTACGTAGTTAAATGCGAACAATACTTACATAGTCTGTCATGTAGCTAAATATGAACAAGACTTGCTCTATCCTAGTATGCAGCTAAAAGTGAACAATACCTACATAACCTGGGGTCTGTAGTTAAATGTGAACACAAAGCCTAGTACGCAATTAAACGTGAACAATATTTACATAGCCTGGTATGTAGTTAAACGTGAAGAATACTTGCATGGCCTGGTATGTAGTTAAATGGGAACAATACTTACATAGTTTGGTATGTACATGTATCTAAATGTGAAAAATAATTATACAGCCTAGTATGTATTTAATTGTGAACAAATACTTACATAGTCTGGTATGTATTTCAACGTGAACATGCCTTCAAAGCCTGGCATGTAGTTGAATGTGAACAATACGTACATAGCCTGGTATGTAGTTCAACGTGAACAATACTTAAATAGGCTGGTATGTAGAACAACGCGAACTATAATTACATAGCCTGGTATGTAGTTCAACGTGAACAATAATTACATAGCCTGGTATGTAGTTCAACGTGAACAATAATTACATAGCCGGGTATGTAGTTCAACGTGAACAATAATTAAATAGCTTTTGTATGTAGTTCAACGTGAACAATACTTACATAGCCTGGAATGTATTTAAATGCGCGCGTCTCTTCTACGGAGTTAGCAATCTAAACAATTACACTGTGGTGTTTAACTTTATGTCCTGGTCTACAGTTAAAATACGTATAACTATTTAGCGCTCCACTTTCTTGGCAACCATAACAAAGGCATTCTTGAAATCCGAGTAATCATTTTCTTCCTTGTGCGCTGAATGCGTTTCATTTAAATCTTTCAGGCTGATTATTTCAAATCCTTCTTTCTGGTAGATGTCTTGTAATTGATCCTTACTGATATACGTGCACTTAAACCTGAAATCTCCAACCCTGTAGAACGTCTGCTCCAATACTCCAACTAAAACAAGATGGCCACCACATTTCAGGAGACCACTTATGTTTCGGACAGATTTTGCATAATCTTCGAGGGTGATGGACGCTGCTTCTAAGCACAGTGATGACGTAATGGCGTCGAAGACAACGCCATCTACCGGAGTGGACACCATGGGATTGAGCTGCGTGACATCACACTTCACAATATTTTTGACCTTCCTCTTCAGTTCATCTTGCCGCTTTTCCAAAGAGCTACTGAAAGTTAAAACAATACGAATTATTTGTTTTACTCAGACGATACGGAGGGTCATAATTTTCGCTACTTTAAGCGATACAGACAAACACGATTAAAATCTCTTGATATTTGCCTTACAAGAAACATGACTGGATCGAGAATCTAAGGGTCATTACATCTTTTGTAGAGTACTTGTTTTCTTATAAAAAAAATACCCCCCCCCCCCATGGTTAATATGTAAAGAATGAGGGTTGATGAGGGTTGGCAGAGATTCCTTTAAATAGTTTGCTTTAGCTGTGTTCAGTATCAGCTATTTGTTTGAACTTCAATATTACAAATGTTGCAAAACCACTACGATGTAAATAATACTGACTTACAGGGCTTAGATCTTACTCCGTTTTTTGGGGGGTGGGGGTGGAAGGGGATGAATGCATGGTCATGTGGGTTAGGCCGCTAGTGCATGAGAGCTAGTGATCGGTGCCGTTACTCGTTACACACGCTCAATTTCTACCTGGATCGAATTAGAAGTCCCTAACCTATTTTGACTCCATTGCTATCATTCAATGTAGATTTCTTGCATATAATCCCGTTTCAAAACCAATAATATGATAAGCACCTTCCCCTCTGTTTGGTATATAGCTGTCAGTTCACTATTAAAAATTTCATGGATATATGATGCATTTCTAAAAAGAAATCTAGTGGTATAATGCGTATAGCCGAACACCAAATTATCTTGTTTAACAAGTGAGTTTACGTGCACCTTGAGACCTTTCTTTACCTTATCTCATCCGTTTTAGGGTAATGTACATACGACCTTGTTTGTTTAGGCGCACCGAGCTAGACAGTGGTGCCATTACTCCCGGCACGAGATCGATTCCTGGAACTATTTATAACTCGCTAACATGTTTAAATCATAGGACGGTCTCACTATATATAACGTGTATATTTCATTTCTTCTCCCCCCCCCCAAGTTCCACATAATGTATATTACAATTTTTTTTTTTTTTTTTTTTTATTTTTTTTATTTTTAAAAACGATCATTTATACGAATCTCTAGCTCAAAATAGAAAATGACAATTGATCTTTCTTTTCAATCACCAATATTTCAATAAACGTTTCATGTCGGTACGTAATCAACTCGTCGAAGACCTCATTTACTTATGCCAAGCTCTTCACATTTCACAGTTGCAGAGGGTAGGGAGGCAGTGAAGCATTCATCATCTAAGGGAAAAATCATTATCTATCTGCCCTTTTGAGTGAAGAGAATAAGATCATTCCGGTAGCCTCCCAACCACGACCAAATATGCTAGAGAACTTTTCACCAGAAACCTATAAAAAGGCCATTAATAACAGCAGCAGAAGGTGGGCGACCGACCAAACAAGAAAAAAGTGGCGACGACTTGGGGGGGAGGGGGAATCATCAAAGCCTCATTTTGCAAAATGGGGGCTAAAATATGCTATTTTAGCCAAGTATTGTTGACCCATTAATTATTCCAAAGGCCATTCCGAGACTTGTATATAAGCATGGTTGGGGCAACAAAACAAAAATATGGTTTACGCTGACCTCGGTGGAAAATTACTATCACCTGTATACAGCATGATTTTCTCCCCACTCTGGTCCATTCTGAGCTCAATGGAAAATTACTGGTAATTATTGTCCACATTGACCTCATGGGAAACTAACATCACGTGTATACTGCTTGATTTTCTACCACTCTGGTCCACGTTGACCTTAGTGGAAAATTACTGGGCAGTACATTGCGCAATTATCAGCGCACTTGAAAATGTGTACATGTCAGGCGGTCTGTATTGTACATGTCGTTACGGTGGCAATTGGCAAGACTTTAAATCTGTGCTGGGATTTAAAACAAACTACACGTGGACATGTATCACAGATAGTTTGTTAGTACAGACAGCGTATTTACTAAACAGGAATTTTAAATCATGCCTGCTTTATAATCGTAACAGGTTTGCCTGAGCATGGGAAAACCGCGTGAGCAGCTCAGTGCGTCATAGGTATTTGACAAGTCGCCGGGGGCAATGTCTAAATGTGAGTCGAATTGGAATTCCGCAAATTCGCCGTGGTAAAAAAATACGATATTGATATACTGAAATCTTTTATATCAACTGACTTGTGATCTGTAATTAAATCGTTGTTGTAATAACAGTAATGAGTTATTCTGCGCTAACTGTGGAATCTCGTACAGCTAGATTAGCTCGACAGTGACTAGATGCAATCAAGAAATATATCCCAGTCCGTGATTCTGTCAAATAGCAGCTGCAACAACGCCAGGAAGCTCATGTGGAATTTACAGAGGCTACAGAGCAGTTATTTAAAGCAATTGTTGAACCAACCAACCAAAAAAAAAATTGTTACAGCAACTAAGGCAACACAAAAAGTTCTTGAGACGTTACCTGCTGATATTGCTGGCCGTCTTCAACGATCACCACCACCCCAAGTTCAACCCCCTCCACGACCTGAAGTTCAATTACCACCAGAACCAAAAGCTAAAACTAGCGTAATAGATAAATTTACTGAGGAAAAGGTATTGCAGCTATCAGGGATAGAAACCAAATAGTTCGTATTGCTGCGTTTGGGTGGCAAGAAAAAGAAAAATATGTAAAACCAGAACATATTAAAAATATAAGTCGTGTTGATTGGCGTAAATATTTATGTCGCATTAATACCGGTGCTCGGCAGGTCAAAGACGATGACGAAGATTTAAAAAATTTTTGCCGGATAGTAGATATGTATATTGAGCGAGAAAATGAAAGAAGGAGAGAAATACAAGAAGGAATAAGGCTAAAACTTGAAAAAGAGAGAGGAAAAAGAAAAACAATCAAGTGTAATAACTAAGTCTAAAACAACGAAGGAAAAGAGAAAAGCTGAGAAGCACCCCAGCAACCCCTTTCTGAACAACAACGAGATCCGCATCAGAAGGAGCAACCGGAAGTGGCACTGCCACTCTCTATCGACATCGTAAAAACAAGGCGGTAATGTGATCGCTGAATCGTCGGTGATTCAAGACAAACTCTGTCCAAATAATATCCTCGCTGATGTTGATCGACTGGAAATTCTGATTGGTGGAAGACGAGCCGGCAATATTTCCCACGAAATCAACAATGAAGCATCCGCTATTTGTCAGCGTATATTTACCGGTGGCGTCATGGACAGCAGCGTTTATCGGGCACTGATCGATGAAATTACCGACGATTACTACAGTGATTGATCAGTTAGATCGGCGATAACAGAATAACATGATTATACACAATGCCCATCGTGGACATAAATACTTCAGGGTGATAAATTCACGAGTACCGGTTTAAAGCGCGACCTACGGAGATGGACTCGGCGATGTTATTCAGGGTTTATTTAGAAGGATAGCCCCAAAAGCTATCCTGATTGCAAAACAATTAGACATGAAAGCCATCGAAGTTGTTCGTGATACGGGTATTGGCACTATTGATGATGTTGCTGGTAAAGCATTCTCAGCGATCAAAGGCAGACTTGCGCGTTTAGTACGACGAAAACCACAGCCGGTAAAACTGGCCAGCACTGCCAGCAAGTGTCAGTAAAATATTAAACCAAGCTGCAAATGAGCGGTTGAAAGAATTAGCTGCCGGGCCATCTCTGACAAAACAAGCCGCAGCCGAGATGGAAAAAAATATAACCGCATACCAAAGAGCGGGTAGTGGTCTGACCCGTCGTAGTTAGCGATATTGATCGGTGTTAGAACATCGTTTTAGACAGCAGCGAATATAATAAAAATGTTCAAGCGTGTATCTGATCCCGCATTCGACATGGAAGCACCAATACTCAAAGATGAGTCGATACGTGATTATCAGTATTATTCTTATGAAGCACGAGAACCATACCAACGTGGACGAAGCGAACTACAAGTCCAAGATACATCAAGGTATGTCTTGCCCGGCGAGGCATTTATTGAAGTTCATGGTAAACTTGTGAAAAATGATGATTCTGCATACGCTGCAAGTGAACGAAGTGGATTCGTTAACAACGGTATTATGGAGTTGTTTAACAGTGCCATATATAAACTGATGGTAGAGAAATCGAAGCATGCCACGATAACGTTGATTTTGCTACGAAAATTATCGGTCTTGCAAGATACTCCGATGACTATTCATGGTCCGCCGGTCCGTTCATGATGTTCGCGAAGGACATTACTGACCACCCTGACGATAGGCAGCACCTCATGGTACAATTAACACAGGCTAACGCTGCTGATCCTCAACCAGCCGGAATGATACCCCGACCAGGGGAAGGTGGTAACGCGCCACTACAGAGCGCCAATCCAGAATTCAACCTGGAATTTGCAGCACGACGATCTCGGGTTAACGCTGATGCTGGATTTTCATGTGTGATACCACTGTCAGATATCTTCGGATTCATCAGGCATGTTAGAAAAGTTATCTTCGGAGCAAAACATACCGCTGCACTGGTTCGAAGGTGCTGGGGGTGGTGCTTGTAAGGTAACACTAACAAAACTAGCATTATGGATACCAAAGATGACTCCATCATTGACAGAAGAAGTGCGGTTGTTATCGTTTGTTGACAGTGGTAGTAAATCAAAGCTGTCGTGGCTGACAATAACCACAAACACAGCTCCAGGCATAGCGGGAACATCTTCATTTCAGACAGAATCTCAATATGGAATTTCAGCACCACGACATACATTCGTGGCATTTCAGCGTGCCATCAGGTATAACTGTCAGACAGCGAACCCAATGGTGTTTGATAGATTAGCAGTGTCTACGATTTCGCTGAGGATAAATGGACATCAAGAACCATCCGAAGACATAACACTGAATTTTGACCAAAACAACTTGCACGGGCGTGTCATAGTTTGATGAGATTCATGATCAGAATGTCGACTCTGGTTTGCAAATATTCCAGCGCGATTTCTCGACGTTGTATCCTATTTATTTTTTCTCGTTGGAACATTTGGATTTATTTAGACAATCTGTCGTTGACGTACACGTGCGAGCTACTGTTCGTCCTGCGCCGGCTTGTGGTTACAGAGCAATCGCTATTATACTATCGGGCAAAACAATGTTGCTTGAAGATGTTGGCGGACGAATGAGTCACTGATGCGCCCATTGAAAACATGTAAATGTTTTCCAAACATGTAATTAGATCATTCGTACTATTATAATGTCATATCATCACGTCAACGTTATTCTGAAACCCGGTCAGATTAAAAGCTGCAATCGGCATCAGAGAAGAATTCTGGGACAAACATATTTCTGAAATCAGCAGCGTTGCAAGGCCCAAATAAATTATTATCGCTGACTGAACGTCAGCTCAAACACTATAATGACGCCAAGAAATCAAAAACTGGCGTGCGACATCATCTTTCTCCGAATGCGATCAGCGACAGAGCAAAGACCGGTGGTATATTTCCGCTTCAAGCGGCGATATCAGCGATGATTGCCGTTGCAGCTCCAGATGTTTCAAAAACAGATGCACTCGGTGCCGTTGAAACAGCTGCCGGCATGGAGCTGAAAAAGGCAACCGGATATGGATTAAAGACCTCAACAAAAGGGGATACGGTTTAAGATTTCCAGGAAAGCGGTAGGGTCAAGGTCTAAGACTGCCGAGAAACACTTCGTTAAAGCTCCACATGTCCAAGTTTGATTTACTTGATGCTGCTCGGCGATTGAACACAAAACCTTCAGAAATGTTTTCATGCATTATCAGTTACCGGAAAAACCAAACCGTGTTGAAACTGTTATCATTAATCTCGATGGCCGTTCTGGTGCAGGTACTCACTGGGTTGCGTAAGCAGTTGACGCACGTAACATTGTTTATTTTGATTCGCACGGACTGGCACCACCGAGAGAATTTTTAAAATATGTCAGCAGAATCGCTAGCAGAGTGCAAAGCACTACAACCTGATATTCGACATTAATAACACAGGCAATAACGGATCCACCAGTATGCGATTTAGAAGTACTTGCCGTACTTAACACCGTGTCAAGGTCATCGACGCAGCCGCATAAAGTCGTGCGCGAGTATGCCAGCAGATGGCATCGTTTAAAATAGGTTAATGGTTTATAATGGTAGATATTTACGGAAGATCTGCTAAAGGCAAGGCCCAGGGTGACATTGATCTGTCCGCGTATGCAACAAGAGATGAACGTGCTAATCTGTTGCGTCTTTCCGGGGTTGATCTGGATGAGGTTATTGTTTTTCAGGATCAGCATGGGCGGCTAAAGAAAAGCTTTATCAAATGGGTCGATATTATCCTGCGAGTTTCAGTTGCGACCAACAATAACATCGTGGTATTTACCGGTGACGGAAAAATAAGGGACTCGAATGCATCAATCGGGGGGATCTTTAAACATGTTGCTAAAGCCGGCGATACAATGACTGGTGAACTCAACATAGGTGGAAATAGTATTGCTAATTTGAAAGAACCTGGATCGGACGATGACGCTGCAACGAAGAAATACGTGAACAACAACGAGGTTGCGATAAGGATCTCGTTAACAATCACTGAAGGATTGTCCAATTTCAGATCTGAGTATAATAATCATGTGACCTCATTTACGAATAATCGCAGATTCATAAATAAAATATTCACGGATTTCTTTGGATTTCCAAACGTCGTCGACATTAAGTTCTCAGAAATTCGCACTGGACTCAATGACAGCGACGAAAAAATCAAAAAGATTACCGCTGGTGTTGTTCATACGACTCCGCTCATTAACACGGTATACACAGTAGTGTCTGGATCAGCAACATGGTCACAACAAAACAACTCCGTTAAACATACCACTGAGGTCACCGGGGTGTACAGGCTCTCCTTGTTTAGCGCTGCGCGATTTGGGATATTTACTACATTTCCATGGCGTCATTCCACTGATAGATTTTTCCGGAACCGTGTCGGTCGTGTGAAATCAAAATATAGAGGAAATATTCATATTGGATCCAGAAAACAAAACGTTAACCGTAACGACGTATTGGTGGTGTCTAGAATTCGTCGCGAAAACACCTCATTTGGTAACTTAGTATATACCATAATGAATCTCACTCAGTCCTTTCGGTACAATCAAGTATGTGCGTGGAAGGCATCGCTGGAAGAAATTATCGACGAGCACATGATAAAAGAAAAAAAAAATATTGCAGACGAATCATCGTCATCGACAATGTTGTATACTCGGTTCCTCGATGGTCGCTAGAACAATGACTCTATTCGGTACGTTATCAGCGATGCATGTGATATCGGACGTGGTTGGAATCGGTGTAGCTGTTGTTGTCGGTGTTGCTGGTATCCTCAATATTATCGCGAAAAAATATCTACATGTGCCGGTAAAATATTACATGAGCACGCAGAAATAACGTACGCGGCGACATATGCGTGTATAAATATATCGTCGATATTGTCGGGGGGTGGGGGTGGGTTAAACGACGGTGCAATATCAGATCATGAATTTGCTGCAATTAGGGATAGTTATTATCGGTATCACAAACCTGTCAGTAGCACGTTTAGAATCCGGCCGTAATGATAATCATGACTGCAGAACTGGACTGGAGCAGATCATCGCTAACACAAATGTGACCGACGACCACAATGATATCAGCAAAATCAACGCGGCCGGAATTCGATACTGATTTTCCTGTTGGTCGGTCACTTGAGAGCGCACTGGCACAATTACGACTTTATTAGAATTGACCAAATATCAGAGAAAAATCATTTGGTGAATTATCCTCCAACAATTCGCTGATATTCTCGCATAAAACCAACGCTGATGGAACGGCCCCCGTCTGGGAAGTAGTCAGCGTACCAAGAGGATCATATCAAATTGAACAAAGCAATGACGAACTTCAGCGTAGAATCATATCAATAGCAGGGAAAGAATCAAAGATCGCTATTAAAGTATACGAGCCAAAATGAGTATCGCCATTGAAATATCAACGCAGGATTAAGCGTTTGACGTGTATAAATTGTCGATCAGAACCGTGTTGGGTTGGCCGCTGGAAGCGCCAGTTTATGTTGAACTAACACGACCACAACGATCTGAGATATTTTAGGCAAACATACATTAGTAAAAATTCCAGAACTTAGCATAGACTCAGTGGAAAAGTTGGGTAGAAAATCAGAAAGAAAAAATTAATGAATACAGCAGTATAACGGAAACTTTGTCAGACACTGACAAAAACATTTGGGAAGTTCTGGTAGTGAGTATCGTAGGGGAAGATGAGGCAGGTTATGTTAGAAGTGGTCAAATATACCCTGTTTGGCATTATAAAGAAGCAACATTGACGGAATTAGAAGCGGTGAAATTGCACGAATGGGGGTTTCTAGTAAATCGTTTATTTATAAAATAACGCAGGAACATAAAAATGCACAGAGCAACGCGAGAGGGCTTTTTGAGCGGTATATAATTGAACATCCAAATGATAGTCTTAAACAGGAAATTGTTAATGTAGTATCAAGTATGAGATTGGTGAGATTTGATGCCGAATACTTTCAAAATTCTGTGCTAGAAACAGCAATTAGACGGATAAATAAATATTTATTACCCCGCGGCGAATACAACATGTTATTTCTTGATCATTTTAAGATCACCGAAGAACAAATATCCTCGTTCAACCTACCTGGGTTGGCTATCGATAAAATGAAGCAGGATCTCGATGGCATAATTGACGAATATTTTCCGAAGATTATTGCGGCATGGGAGAAAATTAGAGACCCTCCAGATATTCTCCGACATAATAACGATCCAACAGGCGGTGGTCGCCATGTATCACTTGGCATTGTCAATATCACACCGACGATTTCTGTAAATCTAATCTGTGACGCAGTCGACGGTAGCTATACCGCGTCTGGGCAAGCATCCCAAGGGCAGGCTTAGCAGGGATATGTTCTTCACAGCTTTTCTCCAGATGTCACGCCGAGTCATTTGATTGTGTCTGTGCCCACTAATCCTGTTTATTTACGATGTCATAATCCGTCGCTGTCACGAATACGTTTTCGTCTAACACCGTTAAAAATAACCAAAAAATTACAGTTATCTCTGATAACTATGGGTATCTGTGTGTACCGCTGTTTCACTTAAATGACATCTATGTTTTTATGCCTGCCTCGTGAAAATAGTTTGGTTGGATTTGATTGTTTGTCAAGCATGACATCATAGTAAACCATCAGATTGTTGATATCACCGTCAAGGTCCTCGACGGACGGCACATCATCGATGTCAGCGATAAATTCAATAACGTCGTTGTTTTCCGGACTAACCGCCGATTGACTTAATTCCTTAAGAATCTCGTAGCATCGTTGGTCATCCTTGGATGGAACCATTAAATAAAGTTTGTCCCATTTGAGCCACCTCATTATCAGGATGAGCAACAATTGGGTTTTACCAGAACCGGACGGACCAATTATAATGGGTCGAAACGGATTTTGGCAATACTGGATGATACTTGACCGGTGTTTGCTCGTGTGACGCCAAAAAGTCAATCATGTTAATATTGAACAAATATAGTATAATCTATAAGCATGAATTTATATTGTGTTCGATGCAAGACGGTCACGGATACAACCGGGTTAAGCACAACAATGACGAAGAATAACAGGCGAGCGCTCACAGGTAAGAGAGTAACATGCAGCATTAAAAAATATAAGTTTGTGAGCAAGCAGCAGGGAGGGTGGACCCTACAACTTTTTGGCTTAACTGTAGAGACCTTATTTTTTGAAATTAGGGGTTCCTACGAAGGTTGAAAAAAAAGTTTTTGTCTTAATAATGAAAACTTCTCTAATCGACCATATTTTTTCTGATTTTTTCACAATCTGGTCACTTAATTTTTTGTCGTTCACCCTCCCTGCTGCTATGAATTAAACAGCCATTATAGATATTATCAATAATGAATATTGGAGAACCACACTCAGCTAAATTAGTTCGAGAGCGACTAGAGGCAATTAAAAAATATCTACCCGTTCGTGATTCTGTTAAGCAACAACTACAATCGCGTCAGGAGTCTCAGGTGGAATTTACAGAAGGTACAGAAAAATTATTTAAACCGATTGTCGAACCAACGAAGAAAATTGTTACAGCAACCGAGGCAACACAACGAGCTCTTGCAACATTGCCTGCTGATATTGCTGGTCGTATTCAAGCTGCTCAACCACCACCACAAGCACCACAAGCAGTTCAACCACAACCACGACCACCAAGAACCAGAATTAAGATAATAGATAAATTTACGCCTGAAGGTATTGCTGCTATCAGGGATCCAAACCAATTATTTGATATTGCCGCGTTTGGATATTATGAAAGAAAAAAATATGTAAAACCAGAATATATTAAATCATTAAGCTCTGCCAATTGGATCAAGGATATATATCGCGTCGCTACTGGTATTCCAGAAGTCAGATCTAATGAAGATATTGAAAAATTTAATGAATTTGATGAGATTATACATAGATATATAAAAGATACTAAACGAAGTAAAAGATTATCACAACCACCACAATTTGAACTATCACCACCATCATCACCTAAAATTAAATTACCATCACCGCAACAACCACTACCACAACTACAACAACCACTACAACAACAAGAGCTACAACAACAACAAGAGCTACAACAACCACTACAGCAACAACAACAACAAAAACGAGAAAAGAAAAACGAAGAACGATCAAAGAATCATTTCGTTATTTTCTAAGATCACCAAAAGTATCACCGAAACCAGCTGAAGAGGAGGAAGACGACGTATTTCAAGACGACCCTGGCGCAACTGGAAGTGGTCTAGGAAGTTGTCTTATTACTTGCCCCAATAACGTTCTCGCTGATGTCGATCGATTAGAAATTCTCATTGGAGGAAAACGAGCTGGTAATAATTCCCCAGAAATCATTAATGAAGTAGCTGATATTTGCAAACGATTATTTACAGGCGGTATCATGGATATTAATGTATATCGGTCTCTCATTAATGAAATCGCCGATGAGTATCATAGTGATTAAGTATGTAATTAGTTATAAAATCACTTAATAATAAAATGATCATACACAATACTCGTGGACCTACCATGATCAGGGTAATAAACTCTCGATTACCGGTATACAAAACGACCTACGGAGATGGACTAGGTGATGTTATTCAGGGTCTGTTTAGAAGGGTAGCCCCAAAAGCAATACCGATTGCAAAGCAGCTAGGAATGAAAGCTATTGATGTTGTTCGTGAAAAGGGTATAGGCGCTGTTGGTAATCTTGCTAGCAAAGCATTCTCAGCAATTAAAGATAGACTATCACGATTAATACGCAGACCACAAGCGACCCGACCTCAACTTGTGAAATTGGCTAGTACTAAAGTGATGCCAGCAAATGTCAGTAAAATAATAAATCAAGCAGCTAATCAAAAACTAGCGGAGTTAGCTGATATCCCGATGTCGGAAAAGGAAAAAAATATAACCGCTAGTCTGATAGCAGGAAGTGGTCTCACTTCCCGAAGTGGTCTGCGAGTTAGACGAAGACGATAATAATAAAGATGTTTAAGCGCGTATCTGACCCCGCGTTTGACATGGATGCACCAGTACTCAAAGATGAGTCTGTGCGCGAGTATCAGTATTATTCTTACGACGCACGAATTCCAGATCAGCGTGGACGAATCGAACTTCAAGTTCAAGATACAAGTAGATATTTCCTACCCGCTGAAGCATTTATTGAAGTCGAAGGTGAAATTATAAATAACGCTAATCCTGCAGCACCAGTAGCATACGCCGCTGATATTATGGTTGGTTTTGTTAATAATGGTATTATGGCGTTATTTGACAGCGCTACGTACATGATTGACGGAAAAAATATTGAATCAATTCAGAAAGACGTCGATGTTGCCACAACAATACTTGGTCTTGCGAAATACAGCGACGATTATTCAAGATCAGCTGGTCCATCAATGATGTTCTCAAAAGATACTTCTAACCACTCTGATAACAATCAATACAACATGAGACGACCAAGAAACTTCGCCAACACCCTTGACGCTGATGTATGGGCGGTGGTTCATGGTTCTAATCCAAATTTCAACTTAGGATTTGCAGCACGTAGAGCAATGTTGAGTGGTGGAAGAAGAGCATTTTCATGTGCAATTCCACTGTCACATATTTTTGGATTCTGTAGAAATGTCAGAAAAGTCATTTTCGGAGCCAAACATACGGTTGTACTTGTACGAAAAGGTAATGATAATGATGCAATCTGGCGACCCGCTGGTGCTGGTGATGGTATAGTAATACTAACAAAACTTTCACTGTGGATGCCAGTGATGACTCCGTCAATATCTGAAGAAGACCGGTTGTTATCTTTTATGAGTCAAGGCGGTAAATCAACGTTGTCATGGTTAACAATGACCACAGATGTTGTTCAGAGTGCAATTGATGGTTTATTTACGTGGCAGATAGCTTCTCAGCAAGGTGTTTCTGCACCAAGACATATATTTATTGCGTTTCAAAATGCTGTACGAGTAAACGATCAAGCACATAGTCACATGATATTTGATAAACTCGGTGTTTCTGAGCTTTCATTAAGGATAAATGGACATCAAGAACCATCCGAGGATATATTACTGAATTTCGATCAAAACCATGTAGCACGTGCATATCATCGATTAATGTCGTTCATGGGACGTGATCAAAATATTGATACTGGTTTACAAATATCGCAGTTAGATTTTACAACGCTGTATCCGATTTATTACATTTCTCTAGAACATTTAGATTTAACAAGACAATCTGTTGTAGATATTCATCTTCGAGCTCGTGTGGTAACAGGAGTTATTGTTAATTACAGAGCAATTGCTGTTATACTCAGCGATAAATCGATGTTACTCGAAGGTGTTGGTGGACGAATGAGAGTTATTGATGCCCCAGTAGAAAATATGTAAATAAACATGTAATTAGATCGTTCATAATATTAATAATGTTATATCATCACGTTAGTGTGAGTCTGACTCCTGGTCAGATTAGAAAGCTACAATCAGCATCAAAAAATAACTATGGAATAAAAATATCGCTAAAGCGAGAACAGATGACCGGTGCAAATAAACTATCGTTGACCGAGCGTCAGTTCAAAAACTTCAATGAAGCTAAAAAATCAAATAAAGGCGTCAAACTTAATCTTTCTGCGGGCGCCATCAAAGATATTGCTAAAACGGGTGGTATATTTCCACTTCTTGCAGCAATACCAGCATTAATAGCAGCTGCAGCCCCAGCTGTTGCAAAAGCAGCTGCGCTAGGTGCTGTTGGAACTGCTGCTGGAATGGCGTTAAAGAAAGCAACCGGACAAGGAATCAAAAAAAAGGGAAGAGGTTTAAGATTACCAGGGACTCCACATTCATGGTACGGAAGGGGTCTAAGATTACCAGGGACAGTTTACTAATATCACCTATGTCCAATTTTGATTTACTTAATGCTGCTAAGCAATTAAAAATAAAAAATTTCAGAGGTGTTTTTATGCGCGATCAATTACCAAAAAAACCAAACAATATTGAAACCGGTATCATTAATCTCGATAAAAACTCTGGCCCAGGCACGCACTGGGTCGGATATGCAATTGATCCACGTGGAATTATTTATTTCGATTCGTATGGATTAGCACCACCAAAAGAATTTTTAAAGTACGTTACCGGCGATATTCCAATCTGGTATTCAACGCTACCAACACAAAAAATAACTGATCCTCCAATATGCGGTCGTGAAACCCTCGCTGTGCTTGATGCTATATAAAAATCAACAGCGCTGCCTCATAAAGTCGTGCACGCGTTCACTACACTACGTCATAACACTTAAACAGATATCAGTAAATATAATGGTAGATATTTATGGAAGATCTACTCGCAAAGATAAGGAGAAGATCGATTTATCTGAATATGCAACCCTTGATCAGCTCAGAAATGAAATCGATGATTTATTAAATATCACAAGTGTGGATCAAAATGAAGTCGTCGTTTTTCAGAACAAACAAGGACGATTAAAAACGAGTAACATACAACTACTAGATGTACTTATACGAATTCCCAACGCGGTTGTTAATAATATCGTTACTTTTACTGATCAGGGTAAAATACAGGATTCCGGTAAATCGGTTAACGATTATGTTAAGAAAACTGGTGATGCATTTACCGGTGACATTATTATGTCAAGAAGAAAAATTACACATCTTGGAGATCCAATCGCAGATACAGACGCAGCAACAAAAAAATACGTCGATGATCAAGAATCCAAATACGTGTCAGTGCGCGGTGGTATAATGCGTGCATTTCTCGACATGAATAATAATGGTATTAATAATCTCAGAACACCAGAAACAGATTTCGACGCCGCAACGAAGAAATACGTCGACGATAAGGAAATTCCAATAACGACTTCGTTAACGATAATTAATGATGGAATTGTTGCATTTAGAGCTGAATATTTTACTCATGTACAAACATTTCTAAATTTTCGTAGAAATGTAAACAGAGTTATTAACGAATTTTTTGGAACTCCACCAATCGTTGACATAAAACTTACCGACATTAACATGAAAATCAACGATATTGTTAGTGGAATTCCTAATATCATTGAAAAAACGAATCTAGTAACAAAGTTACTTGCTGGAATGCCTCACGGTCAGATCTTCAACGTAGTATACACAGTAGCATCAGGATTAGGAGCATGGACACTGCAAGATAATACTCTCAAACACACCGCAGAAATTACTGGCGTATACAGGCTGTCTATATTTAGCATAGCAAAATTCAGCATATTTACTACATTTCCATGGCGTCATTCAATCGATACTTTTTCTGGAGTTGTATCCGTCATAATAAATAAAGATGCGGAAGAAACATTTCTGCTGGAGGCATCTGATAAAAATTTAACCAGAGCGTTATACTGGTGGTGCTTGGAATTTGTATGTGAAACTCCTCAATTAGTTACCTAGATAAATATAATGAATCAAGAGTAATTTATCGACGTTCAACGTCATAGATACGCTCAAGTATGTGAGTGTCAAACTAAACTAAAAAATATCATCGACGATTACACGATAAAGGTAAAAAAATATCGTCGACGTATGGTCGTTATTGATAAAATGGTATACTCGGCTTCTGCTGTTATTGCTGGAACTGGATTATTACTATCAACAATAACGATGACAGCGCCTGCAGTTGTAACAATTACAGTTTCAACGGCAACAACATGCGCAGGTATTTTCAGTATTATGGCTAAGAAAATATCTACGTGTACGAATAATAAACTAAACGAGTACATAATGAAATTGCACACAGCAACAGCCGCATACACTAAATTATGCTCGTATATTTCAGCGTATATCGGTGATGGTAAAATATCTGATGAGGAGTTCGTAACGATAATGAAAACCTACGATGAAGCATTCATAATCGCTAGTGATAATAACGGAAAGATGGAGAATTAAATAATAACGATAATAATAATGTCAGAGTCGCGCGAATTACTTCAGCAGATCGTAGCTAACACAACGCCGTCAAAAACTACTATGATATCATTAAGTTCAACCAATCCCGAATTTAGCGTTAATTTTCCAACTGCAATTCCAGCAAAGGAAATAGCATTAGCGCAATTACGAGTTTATTATAGTTGGCCTAATATTAGATCAAAACCGTTTGGTGGACAACAACCAAATAATTCACTGGTATTCGCGAATAAAATAAACCGGATGGAACACCTGATTGGCATGTTGTTGGAATTTCAACGGGTAGTTATCAAATAGAACAGATTAATGATGAGTTCCAACGCAGAATTAAATCTATTACAGGAAAAGAATCTAAAATAGCGATTACTGTTCATGAACCAACCCTATCAGCGGCGATTGAAATAAATTCTCCTGATTACCTCGTAGATATTTATCAGAGTTCGATCAGATCAGTGTTAGGATGGCCTGAAGTCGCACCTGTTTATAATGGAGTTTCAGAACCAACTAAAAATGAGTTTAAAACGAGTGAAGAAAAATTCATTAAAGATCCAGAATATCGAAGAAAAGATCCATGGAATTATATAAGATTTAAATTTGATTGAAACGACGATAGATATTACTTTACCGATTTTGATGGTAAAAGAATTCCCAATACAAATAGATCAGCAGTTAATATTTTCGTGATACCAGGGGTTCCGTTAGGGAATATTCGACATACTGTTGATGTAGGATTTATTAAAGAATTTTTAAATACTCTTAAACCTGAATACGATAAAACGTTTAATGATTTAAGAAATTTATTTATTTCATTATCACAACATTATAATGAAAGTGTAAAGCAGCAAATAATCGAGTCAATAAAACACTTAAATGGGATCTTATTCGATTTATACATCGCCAATCGAAGTATTATAAACGTTGCGACTGATCTTAAAAATCCCCGCGCAAATCAAGAACGTATGCAAATATTTCTTGATCATTATAAAATAACAGAAAAAGATTTACGAACATTTATTATACCAGATTTAAATAACGCTGAGATGAAAAAATCATTAAGTGATCTTATTGAAGAATATTATCCGGGAGTAATTGAATCGTGAAGAAAAATAGCCCCACCACCGGTTATACTAAAACACAATAACTACCCCTTTGGTGCCGGACGTCATATATCGCCAGGCATTGTAAATATAACAACAACAATTGCAGTTAATCTGGTATGTGATGTTATTGAAGGTAGCTATCAGGTAGATCTTTCTAAGTCTAGCCAGGCTCAGCAAGGGTACATATTATTCAGTTTTAGCCCGTTGGTCCCTCCCGGTTCGTTAATTGTATCAGAGCCAATTAATCCCGTGTACCTGCGAGTTCATAATCCGTTATTATCAAGAATACACTTTAAACATACAGACAAAAATAATAGAATTCTGA